>CM021101.1:527525669-527556958 GCA_007115665.2 Sequoiadendron giganteum
TTAAAGAGGTAAAAACATCTAAATTCAAATAATCGGGTTGTTTAGTCAGCCATAGAAGTTTGAAAAACACTAAGGAGTTGTTTGTGATGTTCTATTCAATGGAATATCCATGCTAGTTTACAAATCATAATACGTGAAGTATTTGGTCAAAGAAAGCAATTAGACAAAGAACCAGATAATGTGAAAGGAAAAATGGTCCGAAGAGGTTTGGGATCAATATAAGCACCTGAATCATTTGTTGAGGCTCTTCAATAAGCTTCTTAAGGAAAAATTTGATGGTTGTAGTGAGTAATTGCAACTGCACTTGAGTTGGCTCCTCAGAAAAGGTCTCTAGAAAGCTGTCTAGCAGTTCATCAGCATTTCCAATTCTTTCTACATATTCACCAATTATCCAAATCATAGATGCCTAAACCAAATAAATAAGATTTGAATTATTTTCCAACAATTCTTGATTTAGTAAGGCATCCATGAAAAAAAACCAAATACAACAATATAACTAGCAATATTTTCTTTATTTTGTAAACTTGAAATCTCATTTCATACAGAAAGAAATAGAACTAAGATACACTAGATGATATTTAAGGACCTTAGCTTTTGGTTCATTTAGAGTATCCAAGCTCTCGCAAAGAGTTGCTATGATTGATTCATAGCTGTCCAGTGAATAAGAAGCAGACTGGAACAAAAAACCAAGGAATCCATACAAATTACGACCTGAATGTATGACAAACAAAAAATAAAATTGCCCAATTTTTTTGAGAAAGCTGAACTATGGACTTCAACAAATGTTTTCATCTAGGCTTGGGTACTAAAGGATACTCTAATGACTATTCAATAGTGCAATTTTGTCACCGACTTTAACTACAAATTTTAAGCTTTCAAAATCATCAGAACATATTTCAACAATTGTATTAGAATACAGTTATTGTCTTAGTTGATCCATTGTACATCTATGTATATTATTTGAGGTGTTAAGTGACTGGTAATTTCAGGGTGTCATTGAATGTTCTTGGGTATGTTTAGCTTATAGTGCCACTACAATTCATTGCTTATTAGTAGAAATTCATTAATATTTGATTATTATCATTTTTGATGATAAATTGAAATGGACAGTTTACTTACATCACTATTGTTTTATAAAATATTTGTTGTACTTTAAACAAGAAAGAATGTGGGATTGAGTCTTGCTTTGCAGGTATGATGTATTTTTCTAAATTTGAATATGCATTTTGAAGGGAATTAACTGAATCAATTTTGGCATACTGAATTTGGAGCTATTTCTATAATATATTGCAATAGTTAATAATCATAAGACATCAACTTGGGATAGTGACCAAATAAATTTCTGTACCTGCTGATTACACATTTGATAGAACTGTGGAATCATAATCGCTGAAGACCATGCTTACATATTGTGAACTCTAAAGTTACACCTATTAGTGGATACAGATCATGGAGATAAATTAATATTCCATCCTAAAACAAGAAACTGATTCAGACTAAAATAAGGATATTGTTAACTTTGGTGAAAACAACTTTTCTACCTGCAATTTTACACACAACATTCACAATGATACAAGTTTTCCCCTTTCACTTCTATTCATATTTGACTAAATTTTGACTAAATTGCCTTGCCTTTTATAGATAGTTATATGAGTAGATAGTTTTTATCATAATTATGGTTTATATTTTGTGTTTTAAGGAGATAAAATTTCAAGTTTTTTGGTTGTTGTGATGGTTTTAGATTCATGGCAAAAAGTGGGACTCATGCTAGTTACAACTTTCAACTATGTATACATTTTGGGATATTCAAATTTAATTCTAGTTCCTCTCTAGGATTGGTCTAGAGAACTATTGGCATGGCTATTTTGGGTGTAAACAAACATTTTCTTTTTTGAAGATTCTATGTGACATTGAAAAATGAGTTTGAAGATGAAGATTCAAATAAAGAATTTTGATGATAACTATTGAGACTTTCAGCTTCTCTTTCAATGCTTATGATAAAACTTTCAAATACATGAAACAAGACATCCACCATTTATAACAGAGTTTGTGATTTATTTTGAGGATGAAATACATTTGTTTCATATTAAGCAATTTTATAAAGAAAAATAATTGATTGTAGTTCTTAAGCAATTTCTTTGTACACCATCATAGAAGCCTTGATTGTCATTCTTGTTATAATTTTGAATCGCATTATATTTTTTCTATAGTTAATTGGAAAACCTTGAACATTCATTTTGTAGATACTACTTTAATTTGTTTTCTTTTTCTTAGATATTGTCAATATGGCAAAGCTCCAATGAAATGCTGGTGCAGGGCACCAAGGTGTTCATGGGTAAAGTTGCTAAATGTTGGTATTTTGGTCTAGTTGAGTCATCTTGTGTGTAATAAGTTCTTTTAAGACCATTTATATTGTTTGTAAGTGGTTTGGAGTCAATTGGGTAAAATTTGTAAAAAGTTGCTCTATGTTGCAAAAAGTTGCAAAAGTTGTCAAAGCAACATTGCATTTTTGGTGATTTTGGGAAGTTGAAGAGTCAAATTTTTTTTTTTGGTGGGAAAATTATTAGTTATGCTTTTTAATGTCTTCAAAAACATGGGAGAATGTTGGCACAAGGTGTTGGAGTTGTAAAATTGAATTTTGAATAACAAGGTCCCTTATTTTCATGTGTTTGGAAGCTTAATTTGCTGCTACAAGGACTTGTACAGATTTGTATGGGCTAAAAGTGAATAAATTTTGGTTTTAATAGATTCTACATTGAATCCTTGTTATTTTTGTTTTTGTTTCATCTGATTTCATTAAGTTTTGAGTAAATTAGAGCCAATTTACTGAAAGTGGGTTGAAACCCTACCTAGGGTGTGCCTTGACTGACAATCTTGAATTTCTTCCTATTCCAATGGTTAAATGGATTTAGGTAGGTTTATTTTAATTTTATTGAAGCTGTAGAAGTAGGGGAGGAATATTGAAGCAAACTTGTTGATACCCTAGGTTGAAAACCTCTTGTTTTTGGGTGAAAAAGTTGCATAGGTGATAGGGTTTGTGAAAAAACTTTGTAGAATTTATTTTGGGTGATGAATTTTTCTTTTTCAGACAATATTGGACATTTTTTGGCTGGTGGAATGAGAGTTTGAGGTCTGGGTTGTGAAAATCACAAAGTGACTTATCAAAACAAGCCTAATTAGGCCTTTATGCAAGCGTAGCAACAATTATTTGAGGGTTATGTTCCAAAGAAACCCATATTTATTTTGAAATATGTTTTAAAAGGGCTTACTGGGTATCGAAAATAGGTTTTATGTTGTGGGTTGGAGGTCGTATCTGAAATTTATGACCAAAACAAGTTGATTTTCTACTCTTTTAGGCCTATTGTCAAACCCGGATAGTCGAATTTTGGCCTTATTGTTTCAAAACAACCATACCTTAATTTTGGATATGTTCTGTAAGGGCACAAAGGGTACTCAAAAGTGTTTTCATAGTGTGTAGGAAAGTTCTTCACAAAGATATATGATGGAAAAACCAATTTTTGAAGGCTACTAGAGGATTGAGGCCTAGAGACCAAAAGCCCACCATTTAATTATTCAAACCTTGAAAGTTTTCTTTGTTGGAGTTTTTTAAATATTATCTATATCTTCTTTGCATCAGATATTGTAACAATTATCTATAGAGTCCAATTGTATACATAACAATGTGTCTTCTGCCATGGTCGAGGCCTCCGGTCTTGCAGACGAGGTTGCCTATAGTCCTTTGTAACATCCTACCCCTAGTACCATGCAGTAGTCTCCCCCGAGTACTATTCAGCAGCCTATCCCTACAAAAATGTAGAGGACTGATTCAAAAGAACATAGTTTTTAATATGGCAATAACACAATACCTCAACACAACAAAAAAAGCAAAACTGTTTTTGGATATTTTGGGAGGAACTTCATTGCTCTACAACTCTTGTTCTATAATCTAGTAATTTTAAAACATTAGGAACTTTAAACTATGACCAAAGTTAATGAATCAAGATATGTTAGTAACTTATAATAAATTCATTAATAGTGGTATTAAACAAAAGGAAACTCATAACAAACAAGTTTTGTGGGAAAAAAGTAGTTTATTAGATCTTGTAATTTTGTTGTCACAGTGGATGGTTGAAAATTTTAATCATAAACTTGTTTATCTCGTAAATTTAACTTTAGTGAATATGAGAGAAGATCTAGTGGTTTATAATGGACAAGTAGTTGAGCTAATACTAATAGTCATGAAAATATTTTTCATTATTTGATCCATTGATATTGTTTAAATATAATATTAATAACTACCATCTATTAGTTATTTAATTTAACATATATAATTGATATTTCAAAATGTATTCACCTTCCTATTAAACACTATTTTAGAAAGTGATTTTTAGTCATCCTTCATACATGAAAGGCTTAAGTAGACTAAACCAAGTAATATTTACCTATAATCCTAGAGGTCATATGCAAATATGAAGTAGGACCTATTATCACAATAAATTCCAAAGTAAATAATTATTCTCATCAACAAATTTTAGAAAATTACACGATCCATAATGACAATACTAACATCAAATTCCACTAGCTTGAAAACCTTATTAATGAAAAACACAATGAAGAATTAAGAGTCGTATAATTGAAGATTTACATACATATCTTATTAGAAATCCCTTCTTAAAAATATATATTTGAGTAGATCATCTTAGCCTTTATGGTAACTAAGTAGGAATAATAGTAACTCAAATTTGTGAACATTGCAAGAGTTATCTTTGAAGTTAGTATGACCCAAGATATTATTGTCAAACTAGTTAAGTATTTATCTCACATATATGAAAAATAAAAATTGTTTAACAAGAACAAGTTTAGTCCTTCAATGTGTTTATATGTATATATACATCTTTCAACCATCATTGTAGCTACTAAAATATATCCCAATAAAGGAAGTGGATGATGAAATCCAATTAGGACTTGAAACTTCATAAATTAATTTAGAATCTATTCTTGCTATAATCAGATATGATAGGGGATATTATAGTGCCTCTCTTATTTGCATATTGTTAATGTGGGATTGGTGCTTTAGCTTCACCATTTCCTTGTGATTATTGTGGTGATTATTATATGGATCCGAATAGTGTGTATGAAGCACCACATGTTCAAGATGAAGTTCCTCAACATTTCAATTATTGAAATTTGGTATGTTTACATGCTTGCTTTATTGGTATGCTTCAGTTCAATGATGTGCATTGTATATGTTGTGACTAAATGTAAACATGGCTATTAATGCTCAAGAAATGATTTATATGATAGATATATGGATGTTATTTATGTTTTATGCTATTAGACCCCACTAGGTAATTATGTTGTGCTTTGACTATATACATTGATAAAATATCCTTGATGTGCATTGAATGGTTATAGGTATAGGGTTGTTTCTCCATGTGAGGCCTACCTTTAGATTTATTAGACATTATGCCATTTCGCTATCAATTAGATTGATACATTATGATATTGTGTGTGTTATGACAATTAGATACATGGCATCATATTGGATTTTGTTGATGATTAAATGCATGTCTAGAATAGCCTAATGACATTTCAATAACTATATGTGTGATGGTGAGTTGATAATGCATATGTTGATTTAAATATTATGTAAATTGATTAGGTTTTAAAAGAAATCATGAAATTAATATTATTGTTTACCTTGTGAGATTTAAATGAATATTATTATGTGGAATTAATAATTGTGATTCTTAGTGGAATGATGGAAAATGGGATTGGTGCTTTCATATGGTTTAGAACATAGAGAAAACCCACTTTCCAATTATTTCATTCAAGGATAACCCTAGAGATCTCAATGCAAAGGAGAAAGAGATCTTGCAATAGGGTTTTCCTAGGAGTTGACTATAAACTAATGAGGGGTTCACCACCAACTTAGGACTTGGACAGACAAATACAATGCAAGATGTAATGCTTAACCCTAATATGATGCAATCTTTCATTAAATGACCAAAAAATCGAAGTAAAACAAAACAAAAAGTTGTAAGATGAAATGTGTGCACCTGAGAATCTGGAGATGATTGAATGGAGCTCTGAAATGATAAAAATAGTGACTTTAATGCTGGTTGGGACTCATACGCTAGGTTGAGCGAATCAATCCCAGATTTGGGTTTCTATGCAGAAATAGGAATCTAGAAAATGGGTATCTGAATCTATAAAACCCTAAAATTTGACCTAAACTAGGACTCATACGCTACAACTATCATATCAGTCTAGTTAGGGTTTTCTGAAATTTCAAAATCTGAATCTGGTCTTCAAGGTCTGCTATGTGCATTCTAATTTATTTTCGGATCTCAAACCCTGATTTGCAACCTGTAGAAGCCTTCCAAATATTTCCAATGCAAGGTGACAACTTTGACAACTTTCACCACACTTGCTCTTCAATGTATCTTTAATATAAACCTGTAAATCACACACTAAAGAGAGGGAAACATGTTTTGTTAGTGGATAGGGGTTTGCCTTGGTCAAACTTCGTTTTGGTAATCAAACCTTGAAATGCAATGAAATAGGAATGAAGAATGATGAATGAAAACATATGATGTTGCAACTCACCAAACCCTAGCAATAAGAGGCTACAAACATGTATGAGATGGCTCCAATGGATGTAGATTTTGACTCTTGCTTGAATGTGATAGATCTTGAATGAAATGCCAGCTTAAATCATGAAACCCTTTATCACAATTGTTAGCTCAAAAACAAACATGATGCATGGAGTCTTTGAAATGCTATTTGATGCTTGAATAATGTTATTAAATGATTGATAATCTTCTCTTGAATGCTCTTGTGAACTCAAACTCTCTATAAGAATGCTCATTCAACTTGCTACATCACTTGATTGCTTGTTAGTTAAAAATAAGTGAAAGAATATTGTATTTATACTTAATTATGCAATAATTCCTGAAATTACAACACTACAAGCCGACATCGGATCTAGGAGGATAAAATCTCACCAAAAATTTGAATTAATTTTGATTTTGGGCCACACGGGACTCATACACCCAAGGTGGTGTATGAGTCCCATTAGGCATAATTTATGGACCAATTTCAAAAATTCTTAGAAAGGTGTAAAACCAAGATTGGGACCCAAAACCCTAGGTGGGACTCATACGCCCAAAGTGGCGTATGAGTATCAGACCACCAAATCTGGGCCACATAGTTTGAAAACACTTGAATTATGATTGGATGTTGATTTGTGTCAGGATGATCCTAAAAAAAATGCATTAAATGAGGCTTGTGGATGTAAAATAAGGCCAATTAAAGCATAAAAAAACCCAATTATTAAATAAATCCATATAAAAGTGTGAAAGTGTGTTACAACACTTTACAACACTCCAAATAAGGCATTAATAAGCTCATTTAGTCCACAAGGGCCCAAGACATAATGTGAATATGTTAGACACATTGCAACACTAAATCAAGGCCATGTTAGGGAGTACTTTTTCTGTCATTACACTTAGAGATTATGCTAAGTTGTAATTAGGGAATTGTTACTTGAAATGATTTACAAAAATTGATAATGTGAATGTGAATGTTTCATTTTGGTTGCTTCAACTATGTGATTTTATTAGATGCATTAATGTGTGAAATCAAGTGTGCAGGTTTAACCCATGGTCATGGAATCGAAGATTTCCAAGGAACCTAATGTTAGCCATCTTAAAATATTGACTATAGCCCATTTGGAGGGATTATAGTCTTTATGTACTGTGGTTAATGTGATGTGGTTTGAGATATGATTATATGTGATTTTGTGGGTTCTTAAAGTCTTGAAGTTTGAATCTTTAATTTTTAATTTTATTCTTGAGGGTAATTTTAGATTTAAGTTTTAAATTTTTTTTGAGTTTTAAATGGATGAAAATAAATTATTTTGTATAATTTCTTCATTTTTTAAACCCCTATGGTGGTAACCTAAGGGTTGGGTACTTGATTTAACCCATATCTTGGGCCATATCTAAGATATGACCCCTCTTAATTGTCCATTAAGAGAGGTGACGAATTTTGAGGGTTTTGGGGTGGAGTGTTCAAGTGCACACCCCTTCTTAATGATTTTTAAGACTTTTGAGAGTGGAGTGCAAGACACTCCTTCCTCCTTAAATGCCTTCCACATAGGGAAGACTTATAGAGTTGTGAGTTGGAGGAATGGGAAGATGACAAATGTCACCTCCCCATTGGTGAGGATTCCAAATTGGAGAATCTATTTATCTTTTTTTTTTAAGGGATTGATGGGGTTCTTTTTCTTTTCTTTTCTTGGATGGAAAGAGATTTCTTTGGTTGTGAGCTCTTCTTGCTTGGTTTAGGAAGGATATTGGAGGAAGTTGGAGATTGGGCTACTCTTCAACTCTTTTTGCACCATTGTTGAAACCTTGAGGAGGTAAGCCTTCTTAGCGTATTCTTTCTTATGTTTAAAAGTAATTGTGTGAGAATTATGTATTGGGAATGTTGTATTTCGTGTATTGTTTTGAGTATGATGATGTGGTATACTTTTATGGTTATGGGTTGTGAAGGTCAAGCTCACCCTATGGGAAGAGCAACCTTAGTGTGTGGGGAGAGGAGTAGGAACCTCCTTGAGAATTAAATTCCTCCTTAGAGAAGGAGATGATAAGTGTGGGTATGAGTACCCTTATGATTCAAATGGTGGCATGTGATTTGCAAATTCCTCACTAGAGAAGGAGATGATAGGTGTCAGTATGAGTACCCTTATGATTGGGTAGCTTGTGATTTTTGTTGGAAGGAAGTTTGGAGATAAAAGGGTTTTTTGATGAAAAAAGGGTTTAATGTGAAGTATAATTTACATATTCCAAGGTGGAGAGTAGTCCACCCCTCCCCCATTAAGAACCTTGTTGGGGTTCTAAGTGTGTGTAAAGCCTTGGGTGGGTATTTTTTTGTATTTTTGAGAGATTATATTGTGTGTACAAATTGTGTGTGTGTTTTGTGTGCAACCAACTTCCTTGGAAATCTCCTAGCTTGGGGGAGACCTAAGAGGAGGTCTATGGCTGGGAGGTGAGCTTCCCATGGCCATTGGAAAGCTTTGGTTTTTCTTTTATGTGGGATTGAATTCTTGGAATGGTTGCAAACTTGGAGAAAAGCCACTGTTGTTCAAATGTTGTAGAATAATTTCCTTTATTGTGAAGTTTCATTGTGATGGCAGAAAATAAATAAGGAAATATTGTGATTTGTAAGCATACTTTTTTTGAAATATCATGTGTATGTATTAACTGTTGAAAGTAAGAGTTATGTCTATAAAAATGGAAAGGAGAACCAAAAACAAAGCTCATTTCACAAATCAAGGAAGAGTATATTAAGTTGGATATTTATTTATTTATTTTGATGCATGTAACAAAAAAAATAGAATGCATAGTGTTATTCATGGTGCTTGTTGAAGAATGAATATATGTTGATGGAAATACTATGAAATTTCTTCTACAGTTGAATGAATATACGATGTATCATTGCGGTGGTATGGAAATACATTTTGTTTCAAATTTAATGACTGTAGAATGTTTAAAAGGAGACAAAAGAAAATATAATAAGTGAATGAAATGTCTGCTCTAATTGCATTATGGTGTGATACATTATGTTGTGTTCAAGTGTTCCAAAAAAACAAGAGAAACATAAGAGGGATTGCTTCCTATTAAAAGTACTACTTCCTACAGTAAATATAATAGAGTATTGCTTCTATTTAAAACCTCCACTCTGCATTCTGAGATTTAGATTTGTAATAGAGGGAAATGATTACACGATCTAAGAAATAAAATATTTATGAAAGGGAAGTGTCTGGGCGGCATGTATCTCCAGACCAACTAGAGTCAACCAGTGGGTCTGTAGTCAGTCCTTCGAATAAACCCACAGTATGGAACAGTATCTAGACCATGTATCAACTCCCTTGTCTGGATAGTATCCCGTGTTCTTGCCTGGAATGGATTCACTATTCTCTGATTTGTATTGCCAATCCTTTCGACCGAAGAAAGATCCCCACCGAGTAGAAACCTTAGAGCTGGAGTCAGGAATTGGAACCCGCTTAATAACATATTCAAATGTAAGCTGTAGCATCACTTGTGTGGGCTAATGTTACCACGGCCTTTGACTTGCCCTCTTAAAACGTCCAAAGGGCGCACCACTGCTTCAGAATACGAATAAGCAGAGAGGATCATCTTATGACAGTAGGTTTTGAAACTTTGAACAAAACCATCCATTGAAATAAGGCGTTCAACGTTTGCGGAGCACTTTGTCTATGGTACTGCTAAACATATGTCCCTGCCTACACCACCCATCATCAATAGGATAGATAATCTGGCCAGGGGTGATCGCCTTGTTAGGTAGAGTCAAACCAGACTAGTGTGAGTCTCATGCACCATAATTCCTACTGCAGTGGAGGCTTGTGAGAAAAGTAATCTCGATGGGACGGATGCTAGTTATCCCCTTTTGTATGGTTCTTTAAACAACCAATGAAGTAATGGTCCCCTTGTCAATAATAGAGGTGATATTATTTGGGACGTTAGTGATGGAAACCAGATTGCCATCCACCTATGTAGCAGGTGCTACACCCTATCCACTTCACCATGAGTCGACCCCATCATCTTGCAAGCCTAAGTTTTCAATATAAATTGCATCCCTGCTAAGTATTTCCACACGAGTTTCATTTAATCGTGATCATCTAAGATCTTTTCCCCTTAAATTTTTCCTGCACCTAAGTAATAGCTCCCAATCTTAGCGATTAGGTTAGTAAGGTAGCACAGGAAAATAATGTTGAGCATCATAAATGCCTCTATTAAAGAGAAATTAAGTAATAGCTCTCGATCTTAATGATTAGGTTAGTAAGGTAGCGCAGGAAAGTAATGTTGAGCATCATAAATGCCTCTGTTAAAGCAAAAAAATAAAGAGATCTCATAAAATATATGTTAGACCCACCTAGATGTAGGAGTTTGGAAGGGGGCGAGCAAAATAATCATTAAATTTTAAACTTTCTATAGCGTTGGTCCTCCTATCATTCCTTAACTGCAAGAAGAAATGTGCCTTCACCTCTTTATTAATTGTCTAAGCAAGAGAAATTACACAAGGTCTTACATGGCAATTATATGCACAGTTTCACATAGCATGTAGGTAAGGGTTGTGTGGGATAATACCTCCCATGACAGTAGTGACCTGCCTATATGAGTAATTTGTTTCAAAGGCTACACACTCCTACAGCTGCGCGAACTTGGTGCTATATGCGGTGCAACTGCTTGTGATAGAAAGGATAAAAATTTGTTCATGATGGAGGTTTCAAAATAGGAAAAGCAAGGTTCCAGTTGAAGAAAATACTTGTTGGAATTTCTAATCTTGAGCAGCAGTTCAGTTAAGTGCATTTAGTACACAGTCAGAAAATATCCGTTGGGATCTTTCATTCTTTTGTTCTGACAATTATGTTGGTTAGTTAATGTTTTTGGTAGCAAATTAATTTTGGTAGGTGAATTTGAATTTGAGTGGCAGTTTTTGAAAAAGGACAAAAAACAACAAAAAGAAGAATATAATGTTTTTTCAGTTAGATAGAAGAACATAGAGACAAGAAGGAATGTTCAAAAAAACATAACAAAAGAAGAAGAACCTACAACAGCAGAGGATAGTGTTCAAAAATATTTGCAGAGGTCTAGTGCTCCGGAATATTCGCAACAACACACAAAAAGTTCTAGTATGCCAGAATATGTGCAGTTTTTGTTTGAAGAATATACAGAACCTTGCTCTAATTTTGTATGTAAATTTTTGAATGTAATCCTTTTATGTAGTTGAATGAAATAGAAAATATTTTGCCTCTTTGTCTTGTTGTCTCCTTTCTCTGATTTGGTATGATTTTTCATCTTTTCCCACTTTAGTTGGAATCTTTTCCCAACATAATGGTATCATAGCCCTAAGTTGTTTGGACATTCAATTTTTAAAGCCCTAGTTTTATTCTTAGGCATGTAGTGGTAAAACCTTAGCTTCTGGGTATTTAGGAAAGCTCTAGTTTTCTGGGTAGTGAAGAAAAGCCGTAGATTTTTTCTGGGTATTTGTAGTTTCCTCCATTTAGCAAAATGGTTGGAAGAGATAATAGGAGTTGGCAGCAACCACCTATGTTTGATTGTAAAAATTACGATGTCTGGGTAAAGAAAATGAAAATTATTTTAGTTGCAAATGATTTGTGGGAGTTAGTAGCAATTGGGTTCATAGATGTGACCAGTCCAAATGCATTTTCAGTATTGACCAATCTTCAAAAGAAATAGTTGAAGGAGGCAAGAAAAAATGATGTTAAAACCCTTAGTTTGATTGAGACAGCCTTGACGGAGGCTATTTTTCCCCGAATAGCAGCAACTAGTTATGCAAAAGAAGCATGAGAAATATTTCAAAATAGTTACAAGGGTACTGGCAAGGTGAGGCTAGTGAAACTTCAGCTACTAAGGAGAGATTTTGAGACCCTGCAGATGAAGGACACCGAGTCCATTTTAGATTTCCATACAAAGGTTTCCACCTTGATTAACTAGTTGAGGATAAATGGAGAATCAATTGAAGAGCAGAGGATTATAGAGAAAATCCTAAGAATCTTTCCCTCTAGATTTGACCCAATGGTTATTGTCATAGAAGAGGCCAAGGACCTCTCAAAAATGACAGTTGATGAGTTAATGGGTTCACTTCAAACCCATGAGTAGCAGCTAAACAGATCCTCTCCTTCCCTAGAACAAGCCTCCAAAGCACAAGGAAATGTGAGAGGCAGGGGAAGAGGAAGAAATGGCAGAGGAAGAGGTCAAAGGGGAAGAGGTAGAAGCAACTTCAGAAAAGGAGGCTCAAACAGTCAAGAGGAGGCCAACACCTCCCAATCAGACTTCTAGAACACAAAGAAGACTTGAAACTCAAATAAGAGGAATGATAAAAGAAATGTGCGGTGTTACTACTCTCACAAGTATGGTCACTATGCAAGTGAATGTAGGTAGAAACAATGTGACCAGGGGATTCAAAATGTAAATGTGGCAAATGAAAAACAATCACAAGTGTTTATTGCATGCAATCTTGCAAAACAAGACAGTGCTAATTTTGGTATTTGGACAGCGGCTGTAGCAACCACATGAGTGGTAGCAAAAAATTATTTGCCTCCATAGACAATAACATTAAGTCTGAAATCAAAATAGGGAACAATGAGAAGGTTCCAATCATGGGCAAGGGCATAGTGTGCATACAAACCAAGCATGGTGAAAAAAGACAAATCCATGATGTCTTTTATGCCCTAGGAATGAAACACAATCTTTTGAGCATTGGACAGATGGTTCAAAATGATTATAGAGTGCTAATCAAGAAAGGGGAATGCATAATCTATGAAAAGGATGGAAGAAAGAAAGTTATGGCAGTGGTTCAAATCATAAAGACCTGAATGTTTCCCCTCAAAATGAAAATCCCAACGCAGTCAACAGGCCTACAATAGTCAGCCTTCAAAACGGTCATCCAAGACCCATCCAAGCTTTGAAATTTGAGGTATGGGCATCTAAGCTATTCTAGTTTAAGTCTTTTAGCTAGAAAAGATATGGTTAGGGGCCTACCAACAATCGTAGAGCCCAATGGAAAGTGTGAAGCATGCATCCTGTGTAAACAACATAGGCAACCCTTTCAATCAGAGCATTCTAGGAGAGCAATAGCACCATTAGAGCAGGTGCATTCAAATTTGTATGGTCCCATGAATACCCCAACCCTAGGTGCAAATGCTTATTTCAAATGTTAGATTGCATTTTGGTGTTGATTTGGTATTTTAAGTTTTTCTCCCCAAAGTGTTGTTTGACCTTGACCCCCATCCTTCAGTCGTAAGGAAATGTAAAGATTCTCACTTTGATTTGATTCAATTAAGGGTCGTTAATCAATTCATTGTTTGGATCTCATTTCCTAATGAAATGAAGGAAGGTATTTCTATCTATCATGCATTTGAATTTGGTAAATAACCACAATTTTATATAAAAATAACTCATTAAAAAAAAAGAAAAAAAGATAAGGGTAATCAATTATATCTAAGAGAAAGGTGGTAATTATTTGACTAAGATGAAAAGTGGTAAGGCTTTGACTAAGTGAAATATTATGTCAACACAAAAAGATCGATAAAACTCCTTTCAACATGAGGATGACTATGAGACTATCACTACAAAATACTAATCGGAAAAGGAACATTGGTGAAATAAACAACCTTTCAAATTGTTGCATGACAAATATGCAAAACATTAAACACAAGGAGAAAAATGTGATCCTAATAAAAATCTATAAACCTTGTAAAATATATCATGTGATAAGTATGTAAGAACATAAGCAATATATATGATCATGAAAGTACATATAGCATGGGAAAGACAAGATCACCCTAATAAATAATAATAATGATAACCATAAATGCTAAATAAGTATCATATAAGTGGAAGATAGATGTAAGATATAAGAATGATACATATCATGACATGGAAGCATAAGATATAATCATGATAAAGATTAATCATAAAATCAAAAGATATAAGAATGATAAAAATCATAACATAGAATCATCAAATATAATCATGGCAAGGATCATAAAATATGAGGCATGCAAGAATAATATATAAGAATGATAAAGATTCATAACATTGAATCTTGAAATGCAAATGTGATAACCATATGAAAACATGTAAATCACATAAATATACAACATGTAATTATGATTAGATGTAATCATGAGAAGGAGTAAGATCATAATAAAGATAAATAATTATGTAAGAACATAACAAAGAAAATGTGGAAACATTATAGATAATCAAAGAACATAAGAAGGAACATATAGAAACATAAATGATAATCAAAGACAAATATAAATCAATAAGTAAAACAAAAAAATAATAAGATTTTTCTAAAAAAATAATATAAAAAAATACTACAACTAATAATAATAATAAAACTAAGCATAAAAACATAATATAACAATAGCTGCAGGGCAGCAAAGTTCCTGCCTAAGACTGGCAGAACAGCTTTGGTGTAGCAAAAATGTAAGATCAATCTTGACTACCAGTGAGTAGGAGGTTGCAAACCTAGTGTATATGTTACAACTATTGTGCTACGCATCAATGCAACATATAATACTACCAATTGCATTTAATCATTGAAAGGTCTATGCAATATCAATTTCGCAAAGTTATATTAATTGCTATATCAGAAACAATGAAAAATAGATGTCTCCAAGCACTGGTGGCTGGTTTGGTTATGGCAAGAGGCCACAAAGAGAATGTTGCAAGGCTAGGGTTTACAGCCTTATTTTACCAGTAGAATAATGGCTCTAAAAATTAGTATTTAGCAACAAATGCTTAGTCAAATCGCAAAATATATTTTACTTTCTTTGAAACTTTAATTTTGTTTGTTGTCCAGTTAGTTAAATATCTGTGCATGGCTATTATGTTCTTTTCATCTATTATCTTGAGCATTTAATTGAGATGACTTCTACTCAATCAGTCTCCTGTTGAGATGTTTCACCAATTTTTTACCGTATATTTTCTAGTTCATGTTCACACACAAAGATGTGATCTGGGAAAACCATGACTGAAAGTTTTCCATTTTCTATTTGATTGTTGTCCCATGTGAATATTGTTTGTTGCTTGTAAACTCTTCATAATGGTTATGAATATGATGCATCTTTGAACTTGTAGAAAGGACACTCATTAGTAACATTGTTTATCATGTTTGGAAGCATAATCTAGGATCTAATAAGCTTATTATAGGGAAACAAATTGATGATTGACCACATGCTTTGATTGTCAAGTCCGTTGTGCTTATGGTGAATGTACTATAGTTTCCAACTTACCATTCATTTTGAAACCTCTCATGGATTCATCATATTGGTATTTGGAGTCAAAACCAGGTCAACATCCTTTAGAATCCAGGTCACCATTTTTGCATATAGAAGATTGAAGATAAATTCTTATAATTCATGAACGATAAATAAAATTTCCAGAACAATACTTTCTCCTTGAAAAACAAGCATGAACTAGGTGAGAATATAAACTATTTAAGGAATCATATATATTCTTAATATTCAAGTACTAGAGGTTTAGATATAATTCATTAACAATTAAATAATAGACATTTGTTGAAGCAACTACGACAATGAGTTACTTTGAGTGGTTCAAGTTTAGAGCAACCTCTAGATATAGGCTGGCTTCCCTATTCTAATGCTTAAACTAAAATGCTCTTGGTGAGAAGAGATATTATCTCAAAAAAAAAGAGGCTGTGAACATGATTAGTTGATCTTCTGAGTAATACTTAGGCAACATAAAATGGAATTCATTCCTGAAAACATTATGAAGAGCTTCAACTTGAACATTAACAATTGAAAAAATAAAATGTTGCCTTCACACTCTTCTCTATGTATTTTCTTGCCATGAGAAAAGACAGGGATTGAAGCTTCAACCAGGAATCAGCAGAGCTCACTAAAGATACCTTTCTTTGTTGATAACTGCTTTCTACAGATGTCCACAGACTTCCCTTCATTTTGTAGCTGGTGGCCAATCCAAAAGGAGGAAGAGAAACATTGTGGTAATCCTTGATTTTATCTTTGGGAAGCTGGTTTCCAATAGACCCCTCTTCATTACGATCACCAATTTCATTCCCTGCATTTAAAAATTCCCAATCAAAAGTTTATGGTCCCATTTATTATGATATCATATCAAACTTCCTAAGCAGTGATCAGAAATCCAAAAGCCAAAGGGATAAGCAAAAAGATCAACCTACAAAATTTACTAGACAAACAACTAAATAATAGACATTTGTTGAAGCATTGAGCCTCTTGACCCAATATGTTAAAGTTAGTTTCTAGCAAGAGTTAACTTATTTATTAGAAAGATATGTGTGACAAAATATATAAATTATAAGACTACCCACTCACCTCAAGAGCTTGACTCGGCAAGAGAAGGTCTGCCAGAAGAAGCCTCTGAGTGACACCACATGACATTGCAGCGCAGAATACCAGGGATCTTAAGAATATCAACCAAGCAAATATAATTGTATTTGCATTTTTACGAATCACGCAAAGCTTGTCCTCTACATTAACCAAAGAAGCCTCAGACATCCCATTTCGCAAGTGTTTTCCAGTGCCTTGCAAGGGAAGCCATCTAGCTCCAGATGAATGTTTAGCTGTGACCACAATTGACTTAAGGACTGCAAATTCACCAAGCTCCTTCTATAGATACTTAGCACTCATTTCTTCAATAGCTAGCCGGGATAGGGATAGGGCTTGCTTCATCTATAATACTGACAGGATATTAAGGACTAATCCCTAACAAGTTACAGTCACATAATAGTAAGTAGTGAGGTAGAGATAAAGGTCAAATTCAGTAGGCCATCATATAATTTTAGTCTGACAGTAGGACTGAACTTCTTATTCTCCATCTAGTTGGAGTTTACCTTGCTTGTTCAATGCACTAATAAAACATAGGAAAAATGGATATGGATGTACCTGATACGTAACCATTTTTCTGTATGTTTCTGGTTATTGAAATTGTTTCCCATTGTTTGATATAGAAATGATGTGAATTTCCCAGTCTATGACCATACCACTTAACAGTTCTACGTGAAATCCAAGGGGACAGTGAATATTTCCAGATTAAGGGTTATATTTCTTATTTGAATTTGAGAACTTATGCTATGGAGGAGAGGGCATTTGTAATTGGTAACTTCTTATTGATTGTTACTAAGTAAAATTATGTATCATGTGAATACTATATGGTGAAATCAGAAATTATATATACATGCCTGGCATGACTCGTTGGCTATTTTGTAGTTACACCCTCCCTTCTGTGATGAATTCATATGATTATTAAATTGACGCTCAACAGATAAATAGAACGAATATGGAGAGAGATGGTTTGAATGGAGTGAGATTATTGAAGTTTTAGGCCACATTTGTGAGACCCATTATCATCATCATCTGATTTGTTTAGAACGGTTTTTTCCAGAAGGTATTTTTTTTTATATGATTTCTTTGACTCTGTTGTTTCAATGTCCTTACAAATAATTACAAAAATTACAAAAGATAATGGTTCTGAAAGTAGTCTTTAATGAAAAGAAAGAGAGAATTGCAGAATTTAAGCTGATGATTGTCTTTTTTCATTGCAGAGACCACAAATAACAGAAATACAAGTCCGGATGGATTGTAATGGTTGTGTACAAATGATACACATATCTCTTCAAGTTGAACCTACTGTTGAAGTATGAGGTTGTAATGCATAGCAATTTCCTATTATTTTTCTCTTTATAAATTTTTCTTTCGACCATATAGGATTAGTACGCAACATTCTCTCAACAATATTAGAATGTTTTTTTGTTGAGAGAATGTTGCGTACTAATCCTATATTGTAAAGAGTCTCCTTCCACTAATTGTTTTTTCTTTGAACCAAGTATATTGTCTTGGAGACTGCGCAAGAAAAATATTTGGCATATGATATCATTAGTTTGTGATTTGAAATACCTTCTTCCTTGTAGGTTGGAGCCAAAGTTTAATATTCTAAGTATGTGGGTACAAATATTGAATTCAATGGTTTGGAAAACCTTCTTGTTAAAGAAGATGACATTGCTGGTCTTCTTGAGACTGATGACATGAAAGACCTCAAACCAGTGAATGACTCTGTTTTAATAAAGGTTGGTTTGTATCTGGTAGTTGTTCATCGATTATACAGAATATTGCTATGTGGAGCTTAAGGAATGGTAATTTTAAAAATACTTAGTGATCAATTGTATGTGGCAGGTCCAAGAGGCTGAGGAAAAGACCGTTGGTGGCTTGATTTTTCCATAAGTGCTAAGGAGAAGCCTTCTATCAGAACAGTATGCATGGTTAAATTTTAGTGTGAACGTTTATCAGTCATTTGTTCTGTTATTGTGATCATGTCAATTCACAATTATTAATATTTCAGTGCATGTGCATGTGCATGCAATCAGATAATTGCAGTAGGACTAGGCTCATATGACGAGGAAAGCAATAGGAAGGGACTTAGTATATCCCCTAGAAATACTGTTTTGTACTCTAAATATGCAGGAAATGAATTCAAAAGTAAATATGATTCTCAATATATCATATTGAGGGTGTCTGATGTGATTGTTGTGATTTTTTAATACGTTTGAATGTGTCTCTTAGGGTGGTTGTCAAATTGAATTGCCATATTGTGTCCAAAGAAACCTTTTACATAATGAAGGAATGGTGCTTTTTCAATTAAAGCAATCTCATAGAATGAGATTTAATGACTTTTGTGTTGCAGCATAGAAAAATAAAGTTTAGTTTTACATCCCCTTTAAATGAGCTTTATAATTGAGCTTTTCCAAAATTTTATGCATTTCTAGAATAATTTTCTTTTGGTCATAGTTTAAATATTAAAGCATTAGATAAATATCCTGCACAATGTATTGAAGGAGAATATATGAGGCAATTATGTAACATCAAGCAAATAGCAATTTTGAGAGGGACATAGTTTATTCTCTATAAATGTACAGTCTCTTCCTTAAATCATATAAGTTGCTAATATACCAGTGTTAGTGCTTAGGAGTTAGGAACTTCTCCTATTATCAGGATGTATGTCTCATAAGCGTAATCATATAACCTTCCAATTTTATGTCCAATGACTTCTATTACATTTTACCCTAGTTGAAGAACAATCCATCACTAGGTGATTGCAAAAGTTTAGGACAGGCCTATAAACATTTTGAGTTTAAAAAAAAACAAAACTTATGCATAATTAGAGCCTGATACAATGAAGCCCATTTAAATAGATAAAATGAGCATTTTTCCAAAAAGACAGACAAAACCAATAGAATTACATTGAATCCCAATCAAAATACTTGTTGATGGTCAACTGTCAGCCAGGATGATGGTTTGCATTTCTAGCATATATGTTTTTGGTTGCTCAACCATCAAAAGAATTTTTATCTACCTTTCAATGAGATAAAATGTTATAAGCCCCAGTACATTCTATTCACCCCATAAAAGGGAATTCGAGATAAGCAAAATTCAGGAAATAGAATTCTCATTGGGAAGATTGAAAGCCGATAAAATTTAACAAAAGGTAGCCATCCTATCACGTTATATAAAATGGGGGTATTCGTTTCTTATCAATGTAGTAGTAAAATTTGATGAAAAATTGTAGAGTCAAATGGAATAAGCTCAATTAAGACAAGTATTGCAAAGCTTCCATAACAGAGCCTCATGCCCAAATCAGAATTCCATAAGAAATAATAAAACTTTAAAATTGGGTAAAATATTGCATCCAGATTTTTGGGTATTGAAAATTTGAGTAAAATACACCATCCAACCTGCCCTAACAAACAAAATATAAGAATGCTTGGAAATAGAACCAGCCACTTTCTAAATTTCCTTAAGCAACCAAAATTTCAAACATTGAACAACTGTCAGTGCTTTGAAGATAGATGCAAATCTTCTAACAGGCTAGTTACTGTCCTATGTGGCCTCAGCATAAAAGGTATTGATTAAGGACATGCACAAAAGTATAAAAGGAAAAGGTCCCATAAAATATTGCCATGTAACTCTGTGGAAGGCCAGTCTTAAAATGAAGAATAGATTATGCCACTAGAACTTACGTAAGGTTATTGCTTAGAGAAGAATTTTTTGTGTCAATTTTTTGCAAAAGCAAAAACTCATGCAAATTACCCCTAAATTTTTCTCAACAGGTACTATCTAGACAGCTACTAAGAATTGGCCCTAAAAATTCTTAGTAGCAGCTACTTAGAAAATTGAAGTGCCTTTTATGGAACCAAAAGGTAATGCCCCATCTTTTGCTACTTGATGAAGGGGCTATGGCACCTTTCAAGGCGCTTAGTCAAAGGAAAGCTTTGGTTATTAGAAGTATTGCAGTGGTCAATTTGATTGAAGGTAAGAACTTATTATACCCATTGGAAATGCCCACCTTTTGATCCAAGATCTTTTGGCATCAAGTTTCCTTTTCCTTCGTAGTTTTGAAGGCATTGGATCTCATTGTTAAAGTTATATATTCTAATTATCCAAAGAAAGCAATAGATTTAATATTCTAGCTACATAAGGCTCATCTCCACTTAGATGTTGCAAACTACTCAATAGTGTGGACTATGGATTTTGGAGAAACAAAAACTGCAATTAGCAAGTAGATTGAGGTCATACATGATTATTATCGATTTTATAGTTACAGTTGGGGCAAGCAATGCTGGCATCACTCCTCCAATTTTGTCCTCTTGCATTTTTTACTTTCGTTGTAAATCCATGACCATCAAGAATATATGGTGCTCTGCATTGTCATTTGAGGAAATAGAACGTTAGCTTTCTTCTCATGTATCTAAGTATTTAATGAAAAAATAATTGATAGTACATTTTTTTATGCAAAGTCCTCAATGCATGATGATGGTTATATTCAATTAAATGAAAATAGAAATTGGTGAATTATTTTACAATGAAAAAGAAAAGAAAAGGACAGATTTAGATAAAACATCATTTTGAGATATATTTTAACATTTTCAGTTCTTTTGTTTTTAAGGAGACAACTCTTTTCAATTAGCTTGATTCTAATATATGTTTGTAATCCTCAATTAACCATTAAAGAATCGCATGTAGTAGCTTCCGTAGAAGCATTTGGATGAAGTTGTTAACTTATGATTACAAAAGATGGGAACAATACCTACAAAAGTGCACATGTCATGTTTACATACTGGTGCAGTGCAACTAGCAATCAAAATAGGAACGGTGTGGTTTTTCCAGAAATGATTAACTGTTTTCCCACAACAATTCATAAATTATTTCCAATAGCTAATCTCTTGACCCTTTAGGAAAAGTTAGATGCTAAGTGACCTAAAATTCACATATTTCAGTACACTACAACACAAGCGATATACAAGAATACAACTTGTTTGTAAGCTCATGCCCCTTTAAAATCAGTCTTTAATTATCCCTATATCATGAAGCAAGGTAGATGTAAAATTTCCAACAATATTCCAGCAAACTAAGCCATAATGCATGAAAATTTAACAATATGCATGCAAATAACATTTGATTGATACTTGATAGTGAGCATTAAGAGCATAATATTATAGTTAAGGCATTATTGTTTCAGTGGTCACCAAGATTCAAACCCTCACTGGATCAATGGTATTGCAGGTATTGTGCCTATAATAAAATACAAACAAGGAGGACCACTTATTTGCAGACTCAGAGCATTAATGTTTGAAACACTTACTAGTACATGCTACAGACTAATTGGTCAGAAGTCGATTGGCCATTTTTTTGGCTTGTGCGGGATTGCAAGGGTTTCAAATGGGACATGTCCTTTCTATACTTCAAAAATTTTCTTACATGTCCGCCAAAGCAGTTGCAACTATAACATTGAAAAAAGTCTTTGTTCCTTTATTCTTTGATTGAGGTCAATACCATATTCCAAACACCTGTACAAAATTTACATTCCGTTAAATGTATTTATGCATGTCACGTTTTGAGTTGGTGAAGGTTTGATGGCATGCATATGCTTTTTATGTAGTAGGAAACCTTACAATGCTCAAAGAACAAATTGAAATCAAGATATGCAACCAAACAATTCTTAAAAAGCCACAGTTGCAAAATATGTAGACCATATTGACTCATGAGTTTGGCATTCATCCCCACCAGATTGCATGGTAGAGCATCACAGACAAATTCCTTTTCAATATCTACAACATCACAAACTATTTCCCTCACTCTGTCCTCACTCAACTTGTAATTCAACAAGCTACAAACAAGCATTAACCCAAAAATAACATCAAGCTTTAATACAATTGATGATATTTCTAAGAGAATTTACTAAAGCAACAAATATTTGAAGCTCTGAACTAGCATACCTGTAGAGCAAGCAAGCAAAATCACAATGAAGATCCTCATTTCATGAAATAAGCTCATTTAAGAAAGTTAGGCCTGGCATTAGTCTCCTTTTCTTCAACTAGAATATTGAACAAAAGCTGGAAGGAAAATCCCACTTCAAACACAAACATACCAGGAAGCATGAAACATTAATAAAGCACTGGGAGGAGTTAATAGACACACCTGCCACTAAAACATATTCCCTCTACACATGCAAAGGCAAGAATCCCTTCAGCAAAGCGATCAGAGCTGTGAAATGAAAAGGGATAGTAATTAGAATGGCATGGATGCCAAAGAATAAATCCTATTTATGAGCCTATTCTATTCAGAGAATAAATCCTCTGGGAAGATAGGAACAAAAAACACCATGTCTAAATTGTTCAGAAACAAACCAAACCCCAAAATAAAAAACAAAGCTAAAATCAAAACCAATGAAATTACCTTTAAAAACATAGCAGGAGAAGGTAGTTGAATACTCTTGAAACAATAAGAATATAGGAACATATTTGGAAACTCTATTTTTCAAACAAAACGAGAGCCTATGTATGACTGTGTTATTCATGTGAAGAAATTGAGAAAATGCGTTAATGAGATATTGCAGTGCGAAATGCAATCACTGCTAAATATGCTCAAAATGAGCCTGTTGAAATCTCCTGGGAAGCTGAACTCATAAACCTGAAAGCCACTCTCTGTGACTATGTCTCCTACAACTATCCAAACCAAATGACAATCTGCAGGTGCCCTCAAAACTCATGCGGTCTCTTGCATTGCAAATTGCAAATGCACCTATGAGCCATCTGCAATGCCAATCACAGACCGCCAAAATATTTTGCACAAAAATTTTGGTTAAAAACTTTGCAACTTGTTCATAGTCATAGTTCAAAATAAATCTATGAAAAAAATACTCATGATTTGATTGGTTAGGTAGAAGGGGTTTAATCACCATTTAATGTATGAAGCCTCCATAATAATCATTAAAATTCATAACAAAATCTATTTCATTAGAACATAGAGATGTACATATTCATCCAATAATATATCAATTACTACCATGCTATCCTAAATTTGCAAGAATGCATAAATTGTCTCTGATTTGAAATACTTTGTTGGTGATTTTATTTTATATAGATTTGCTATTACATAAGAACAATCTTAAATTTTTATTTTTTAAGAGAATTAAAACTTTATGTTGTCCATTCTATAGATATTATACAAAGGTGTTTCCAAAATTAGTAACAAAAAAGGCTAATATCTATTTTACCAACTCACATCAATAAATGTAACTCTTAAAATAGGATGAACAATCATTGTAAATGCAATTAACTTATTAGAGCGTGCCTTTATTAGATGCTTCCAACTTAGTAAGAATGCCTTTAATAAGCACTTGTCACATTATATTAATAGACATGCAAGTGGAGACAACACAAAAAGTTTGATGCATTGTCCCAAGTACCTACCTTTTCAACGGAACAAAAATTGCCTTCAATAATTCAACTTTTAGTAATAATTATGAAAATCCATATTAAAGGTTAAATAACGAGGAATTTCTAATAAAAGACAATAAAGAATTTAAATCTACAAAATTTAGATGAACTTAATCTTTAACGATTAGTTAGGCATTCTAAATAGCATGAGAGTATTATATAATATAATTATGTAAATAAAATTTTCCTGGTTTCAATTTGATAGTCATTTATGATTAATATTTAACAATATATAATATTAATATTAATAAAAAATTTAGATATCTTAACACATATTGATAATTAATTTTAATAAGTGTTTTATAATAGTAACAAGAGTTCTAGCTCTAAAAGAGTTTGGAGTCTCTGTCAAAGGAAAAAAAATGCTTTTGGATATTTGCAATTGAGTGAGAAACTAACATCAATTTAGAGCTTGGTTTGAGAGGGTTGGACAAAGAATCATCTCATAACTGAAATTTAGTGAGACTTGGACTCGACTCATTTACCCAAGTCAAATAGTGTCTAAGGGTAAGTGAAAAAAGACGGGGGGCCAAAAAGGGGGCTTAAGTGGCCATTTTTTTCCTAAAATAAGGAAATACAAACCTTGGATGTGAAATTGAGGATAATTACACTCAAAATTTTGAGATGCAACAAAAACAAAGATCATAGTGCTCTAAGTCTACTTTCTAAACTACTAATTTATTTTCAAAATGGTTGAGATTAAGGGGTTTAAAAGAGGGGCCCACATAAATTGGTGTTGTTTTTGTCAGAAAAACATAACATAGAAATTTTTGTGGGAACGTAGCATGGTTAACATTTTTTTAGTATTTTTAAAATCACTTTGGTGAGAAATTAGCTAACAGTATGTGTTGATGCATAATTTTTTTGATAATTTTTTAATGAATATTTAATTTTTTACTAATTTTCAAAGTGGACACTTCCTGGAAAATAAAATTTTGGTCGTGCTACCCCTACAAATTTTGGAAACTAATTTTTCTTTTTTTAAATAAAAAATTTGTAGAATGGAGTCTAGTTTCTAAAAAAATAATTTATTTGAAATTTGAATGAATGGTTAATTTATAACGAAAAAATACCAAACACTGCATTTTGCCAAAAAATAGACACACAAACAAAAGAAACTATAGATCAAAGTCTTAACATTGTCAAAAATTAAAAAAATTACATCGTTGGATAGCTAAGAGAGAGCCTAACATTACCCAAGTGTTCAATTTGTTCGACATTGAAACACGTGCAATCCTGATGGTGAGCACAAACTTGATTATGTGAAATATTGTAGAATTTGCAAAAACACATCTCTAGTCATTGGGAAGGACCTCCAAGTCTTTGGGTTGGTATTTTGAGGCACATACCAAGCCCAAGGCTTAGGGATTCCCAAAGAAATAAATAGGGTGAGCAAGTTATAACACATTCACATTATTTGAATACATTGACAAAACATGAGCACATTATAACACACTCGTGTTGTGTGAATGCATTGATAAAACACGAGCACATTTTAACACACTCACATTTTATGAATGCATTGAAAAAATGTGAGAACGTTATAACGCGCTCCCATTTTGGTCTACATTGAATTTATTTTTCTTAGAGCTTTTCTTTCTTTCTTCTTGTTATCTTTCAGGGAAACTATATACATGAAATAAACATTTACATATGGACGTTTACTTTTGTATACTTTAAGTTATATTTCATGTATATAGTTTTAGCATGTTTGAGTGTGTTTTTAGATCTCTAGGAGTTATAACATGCGAATTCTAGTTTTTGAAAAATCTCACAAATTTCAGACTTAGTCAAATCTCAATAATCAGCATGTTGAATTTCAGTAATCAAGAGGTCAAATTTTAGTAATCAACAAGTTGTATTATTTGTCTCTCGATCTCGCTCATATTTTATCCTTTACACTCTAGACGTCTCTCTCCCTTGATCTCAAGAACTCTCTCTCTCCCTTTCCCTCTAATTCTCTCTATCTCACTTCTCTCTCGCTCAGTTCCTCCTTCCCTCTCTACTTATCTCTATCTCCCTCTCTCTCTCTAACTACCTCTCCCTCCATCACTCACTAGCACTCTCTATTTCTCTCTACCTCACCTCTCTCTCACCTCCCTTTCTCTCCCTCCACACTCTCTCCCTCTCTTCTTCCCTATCTTCTCTCTATCTCCTAATCCCTCTCTCTACCTACCTCTACATCCATCACACTCTACACATATCTATCTCACCTTTCTCTTCCTTCCTACCTCTCCCTCCCTCCTTCATTCCCTCTCTACTTCTCTCTATCTCTCCTCTCTCTACTTATCTTTATCTCCTCTCTCCCTCTCTCTACCTACCTCTCCTACCACTCTTTATTTCTCTATCTCACCTCTCTCTCCCTCACTACATCTCCCTCCCTCCCTCCCTCCCTGCTTATCTATATTGAGCAAGCCCAGTTAGCATAAGAAGCATAGTCCTCAAATCCCCTTCAATGATTAAGTTAGAAAACCTAGCTTGCGTGAAAATTTTGATGTCATAGAAGGTTGCTGCCACCTCAACAAAACTAGAGGATTGGATCCCCAAATTAACCACATATGCCATCACAAACTTTCCCCTGTGGTCACAAAAGAACCCACCCCCACCCATCCAACCTGGATTGGGTTTGGATGAGCCATCAAAATTGAGCTTTAGCTAGCCAGGCTCGAGGGACTAGGGTGTACAACTTCTATGTAGAGGAATAAGTGAACTAAGGGAATTGAGGGTCCCAGAGAGATTACAAGCAGAGGCAATCAAAATCTATAGGACATTAGGGTTTCTTTTGGGCTTGTAAGGGGTTGCAGAGATCAACTCCACAACCTAACTAATAATTTTGTTAGCCACCACCTACCACAGGGAACTTTTGTTCTTGAATACGCTATTATTGTGCTCCTTTGAAAGTGCCCAACCTGTGACAAACAATGATTGCCACCAAAAATAAATGAGCAAAGGGCGAGACGTCGAAGAGGACCAACAGTCCAAAATCTCATGCACATCCTTTTGTCAGACCCAAAAGAGTTTGAAAAGGGATTGAATTCTCTCCCTAACCTTCCAAGAAAAGGGGCAGTGGAAGAGAAAGTGGAATAGATTTAGCATCATTTTTGCACAAAAAACAACGATCCCCAAGTTGAATGCCTTTTTTCTTCAGACTATCCAGAGTGAGGATCCGTTTGTGACAAATAGTCCAACAAAATAATTTGACTTCAGGTAAAGTATTGTCATGCCAGATATACATCCAATCAAAAAAAGAGTTCCAAGAACTCGATAGAAGGTTGTAGCCAGTCTTAACATAATATATGTCATCCTTAGAATTTTTCCAGACCAACGAGTTAGGCAGATCAGATGGGAAGAGCTTGTGATTCTTGATAGTTACAAGAAGTTCTTCAACAACCATCTGTAGGGTGGGTCCAACCAATTTGGCTCAATATTCCATTTAGGGGGGTCAAGAGAGAAATCCACATAGTTTGAAACTTTATCACCCAACCAATTACAAAGGTACTGACGAATAGCAGATAAAAAAAGGTGTATCCCAAGAGCTTCAAAAGAGAACCAATTATCATCCCAAAAGGAGACTAAGTTGCCCAATTTGACCATCTAAGAGGCCTCAAACTAAAGGAGATTCCCAGTTTTTAAGAGGTTATTCCAGATCACTGAAATAGAAGGCAGGACCTCATTGCTCAAAAAGGAAAGACAATGACAACCCTGCAAATACTTATCTTTAAGGATAGTAATCCATTCAAAATGATTGTTAAGAAGCTTCCATGATATTTTTTTGATAAAAGCCATGTTAATCGATCTAGTTTTCCTCAAATCCAACCCACCATAACATTTCCTAGAGCACACAGTGTCCCAATTGAACAAGGAGAACCTGTTCTTTTCCTTAGTACCTAACCACATAAATTTGTGCTGAATTTTTTCAAGTTTGTACGACCATCCCATAGGCATAAAAAATAGAGACATGGTTAAGTGCACCAAGATGGTTCCCAAAAAAGGGACTTAAGTGGACAACTTCTGAAATCAGGAAATACTGAACTTGGATGTGAAATTGAGGATAGTTACACTCAAAATTTTGAGATGGAACAAAAACAAGGATCGAAGTTCTCCAAGTCTAATTTCAAAAATACCAATTTATTTTTAAAATGGTTGATATTAAGGGGTTCAAAAGAGGGACATACACAAATTGGTGTTTTTTTTGTCAGAAAAACATAACATAGCAACTTTTGTACAACCCTCGTACGGTGAATTTTTTTTTAGTATTTTCAAAATCGCAATAGTCAAAAGTTATCCAACAGCATGTAGTTGATGCACATTTTTTTTGATAAGTTTTTAATGAATATTTGATTTTTAACTAATTTTTGAAGTGGACACTTCTTGAAAAATAGAATTTTGGTCGTACTACCCCTACAAATTTTGGAAACTAGTTGAATTTTTTTTATTTTTTTATTTCTAAATTGTAGAATGGAGTCTAGTTTCTAAAAATGTAATTTATTTGAAAATTCGATGAACGGCTAATTTATAACGAAAAAAATACAAAACACTTCTTTTTGGAAAAAAAAAACATACAAATAAAAGAAATTATGGATGAAAAGCATAAAATTTTTAGAAAGTGAAAAAAATCACATCGTTGGATAGCTAAGAGAGAACCCAACATTACCCATGTGTTGAATTTTTTTGATATTGAACCATGTGCAATCCTGACAGTGAGCACAAACTCAATTATGTGAAATATGGTAGATTTTTGAAAAACATGTCTCTGGTCATTGGGAATGCCCTCCAAGCCTTTGGGTTGGTATTCCAAGGCAAATACCAAGCCTAAGGCTCGAGAATTGCCAAAGCAATATATAACACGAGCGCGCTATAACGTGCTCACGTTATATCTCAGTTTTGACATGGTTTTTGCTTATGCGGGAAACATGTCAACTAAGACATAACGTGAGCTGATATATTGAATGTATGCTGATATATTTGTATGTAAATGTATGCTTTTATGTCATGTATGTATTCAGGTATGCATGCTTGTATATATGTATGTATGCCTATATGTATCAATGCATATATATTGTATGTATGCATGTATGTATGTAATATTGTATCTACACATGTATGTATGTATGCTTGTATGGATGTAGGATTATATGTTCATATGTATTATGCTTGTATGTATGTATTTATGTATGTCTTTAGACGGAGGGATAATTTAGATAGAGAGAGAGAGTTTGGAGAGATGGAGAGGGGGTGGAAGTGAGAGTTTAAGAGAGAGGGAGTGGGAGAGAAGGGGTTGGAGTGAGAGGGACTTAGCTAGGTAGGGTGGGAGGGATAGAGGGAGGGAGAGAGAGAGAGGGGGTGGGAGAGAGAGAATTGACAGAGAGGGAGAGAGAGACAGAGGGGGGAGAGAGAGACAGAGAGAAAGAGAGAAAGAGAGAGTTATGTAGGTAGGGTGCCAAAGAGAGAGACTTGAGAGATAGGTAGTGAGAGGGAGTGTGAGAGAGAGGGAGTGTGAGTGAGAGACCTAAGAGAGGGAGAGGGTGTGGGAGGGAGTGACCTGATAGAGGTAGAGAAATAGGGGAGTGGAGTGAGAGTGACTTATCTAGGTAGGGTGGGAGGTATAGATAGAGAGAGGGGAGAGAGACAGAGAGAGAGTTACCTAGGTAGGTTGCCAGAGGGAGAGACCTGAGAGAGAGAGGGGGTGGGAGGGAGAGACATGAGAGAGATGGAGAGAGAGGGAGTGGGAGAGAGTGGGATACAGTGGGAGGGACATAAAGAGAGATGGATAGAGGGAGCAAGAGAGGGTGGTAGGGATTGATTAAACGAGAGGTACGTAGAAAGAGGGAGACAATTAGAGAGGGTAGGAGGGAGGGAGGGAAGGAGGGAGAGGTGAGATGTATAGATAGAGAGAAAGTGATAGGGGTTGAGGGTATAGGGTATAGGGATTAGGGTGGAGGACCTATAGGTTTGATGGTTTCTAGGGTATTAGGGTTTAAGGTTTGAGGGTTGAGGGAATAGGGTCGATGGTAGAGGGTATAGGGTAGAAGGTTTAAGGGTTTAGGGTTGAAGGGTTTAGGGTTGAGGGTAGAGGGTTTAGGGCACATAGGTTTGAGGGTATATGGTTGAGGGATTAAGTTTAGGGTCCAATGTAAGGGGTAGAGGGTAAAGGGGTAGAGGTAGAGGGTTTAGGGTTTAAGGTCTAAGGGTTGAGGGATTAAGGGTTGAGGGTTGATAATTGAGGGTTGAGGGTTTAATGTATAGGGTAGAGGGTAGAGGGTTTAAGAGTTGAGGGTTGAATATTGAGGGTTTAAGGTTGAGTTGAGGGTTGAGGGTATAGGGTATAGGGTTGAGGGTCCAATATATAGGGTAGAGGTTATAGAGGTTGAGAGATTAAGGGTTGAGGGTTTAGGGATTAAGGTAGAGAGTTTCCTTGGATTTAACGGTGTAAGGGTTGACGAATCAAGGTTGATGGATTAGGGTTTAGGGTAGAGGGTAGAGGGTTTAAGAGTTTACGGTTTAAGGGTTGAGGGTTGAGGGTTGAGGGTTGAGGGTTTAGGGTTGAGTGTTTAAGGTTTTAAGGGTTGAGGGTTTAAGGGTCAAAAGCGTTAAGGGATTAGGGTATAGAGTTTACTTAGTAGGTTTAAGGGTTCAGGGATTAGGGTGGAGGGTAAAGGGTAGAGGATTGACGGTAGAGGGTCAAGGGTTTACGGGTTAGGGTTTAAGGGTTTAGGCTTGAGGGATCAATAGGTTATAGGGTAGAGGGTATAGGGGTCGAGGGATTAAGAGAGTATAGGGGTTGAGGGATTAGAGTTTAAGGGTTGAGGGTTGAGGGATTAAAAGGGTATAGGGGTTGAGGGATTAGGGTTTAAGGGTTGGGGGTTGAGGGATTAAGAGGGTATAGGGGTTGA
>CM021101.1:527557058-527667466 GCA_007115665.2 Sequoiadendron giganteum
TCCCTTTCTCTATATCCCACTTCCTCCCTCTATCCCTCCCACCTCTATCTCCCACTCTCTCCCTCTCTCTTTCTCCCACTCTCCCCCTCTCTCCCTCCACTCTATCTCCCACTCTCTCCCTCTCTCTTTCTTCCACTCTCTCCTTCTCCCTCCCTTTCTATCTTCCCCTCTCCCCCTATCTCACTCCCACTCTCTCAAAAACTCCTATACTCTAAAAAATACACTTAGAAAATGAAATTTCACATAACACGAGCATGTTTTGTAGTCCACTAAAATGGTAAAAAAATCTATATACCCGTGATTTAATGGCCCACAGTTTGCATATTCCCTTGGTTCTGCACGTGCTCTGACAAAAATTATCTTTTTGATGATGTTGTGAAGTGTGCAAGAATCTTTTTCACATTCCATCACCTTTTCCATGATCTTTTTACCACCTTTGCATGAAATAGCAGAGTTTCCATGTTGAAAGACATATAATATCAATTAAAGTTTGAATTCCATTGAAAACTGATATATAATTGAAGTGTGGAAGGGAACAAGCTTTTGAACAAGTCAAATTGTTGTGGAGTTTGAGGAAAGAAGAAGCTAAGGCTACATAATTGGGTTGAACTTCTCCATTTGAAAGTTTGGTTTTTGAGGTATGTGAAGTCTAAATTTTCTTTCATTCTATTATGGCTTGCTTTCATTTTTTGTTTGTCATTATAACCTTAGGTTGTCAATGCACATTTTAAATTTCCAAATTATATACACAATTAGTTACACTTTCCAATTACCATCTTACACGTGGGAATGATTCTTTGTAAGGCTAAATGAGACTATAAGATGTCAACTATTTGTTGAAATGATGCGGGGTGTAAAGTATAGGAACATCATGAAGAATCTTGGGTTGAGAACATCGAATGCATCGAGTGAAGACACAATTGTGAAGAATCTAATGGATGCTTATGAGAGTGTGGGTAAGACCTCATGCTCAAAGGATAGTAATGTCACCCGACATGTCATTACATCAACTTTGGTAAGTTGTCAAACAAAGAGAGCTCACCTAATTAAAAAGACTAGTGAAAAAATGAGAATTAGTAGAAAGACTTTATCAGGAGCCATTCAAAGCCAGCAAAGAATTGAGCGCAATGATACAAATGAATTATGGGCATTCTCGAGGTGTCTGTCACGAAAAGATAAAGAAGTTGTCGAAGCCTTGAGAACACTAATTGAAGAGTATTGGAAGAATAACACAAGGCCATCTCCGAATCAAAGGGATGTGGTAAGAAGGAGAATCAATAGTCGAAATCGTGAGCCACATCCAAAGCATTTTTTGGATATGACTCAAACCCATTTTTTTTGGAAATTTGGAAATTGTTATCCTCAAATTAGTATTTCTCAAAGAGTTTTTGAACTGCTTAAACCTTTTTATGTCAAGATAAATCACACACGCACTACTTGTTGTTGTAGACTACATATTGAATTTTCTAACCATTACGATGTTTATCGTTCTATATGTTTAGATTTGCATACTAACGATGTTTTACAGGATTGTGGCATAGAAGCCCCACCAAAATATTCAAGAGAGTTCTTATCAAAAAATTTATGTGAAATAGAGGATGGCCAAATATTCTATAGGACAACATGCTTGGATGGTTCATGCGAGCATTGTGGTGGCTTCTAGTGTATGCCAGTATGTCAACATATGGAAAGCACATATGAGGTGGGCCAAAAACTAGTAGAGTTCAGGAAGTATAAAATAGTGGCATATGCTACAAAAGATGGGTCTCAAGCAAAAAGGTGTGATTTGGTTATTGAGAAGATTCCAGTGTACAAATTTATGACCACATTTCATGATAGTATACTATCTGAGTATGCAATGCATAACCATAGACCCTGATGGTTGGACACGCAATTCAAGCTATCCAAGGACACCTTTCCAGTTGGAAGCATAGTACCCGTGGTTGAATTTGCAAAGAACTACACTCTATAGCCACAACATGAGGTGCAGTCACAGTATTACAACTCCACACAAGTTTCGATATTTGTGCACATAGCATTCATTCATGCATCTGATAGTACAAATGGGCAAAGGAAGGTTTTGAGGGAGTACCACTTTTACATTAGTGATGATCGCACACATTCTCTAGAGTTCGTGCAAGGTTACTTCCAAATGTTTTACAGTGGTTTGGCTTAGAGGGGCATAGAATACGATCAACATATAATATGGTCTGATAACTATCCAGCATAGTTCAAGAACTCGCACATGTTCTACTGGTTGTGCAGGATGCATGTCATTATAGGTGTTCAACATATATGGAACTTTTGTGAGGCTAGACATGGAAACGGGGAGCATGATGGTGCAGGAGAATGCATGAAAAGAGCATTAGCACGTGAAGAGTTAAAGTATAAAGACAGTACAAAGTTGATAGATGCAAAATCAATTGTCGAGTGGTGTAATGCTTTGATGGGTCTAGGTAATGAAGGTATGTCTTTAGTTCATAGATTTTTTTGGTTGATGGATGATACTAACATTGCACCATATGAAGACTATTGTACACTAATAGGATCGAGTGAGGTACACTCTTTCCTTAGCTCAAATATAGGTTCATGGAGTATCGATACACGAAATATGGCATGCTTTTGTTCTTCATGTACAATGCAAGACTGGAATGATTGTGAGTTAGGGGAGTGGGTTGACAAATGGTTCACAAGTTATCTTAGCCCACTTCACATGTATCGCCCTCCAACGGCATTGGAATTGAAATAGATAGAATCATCAGTGGACTTTGACCACATATCAGATCTAGTTCAATGAGGCGATATATCTACTTTCTTAGTTGTTGAAATTTCATATTGTTAGATCTTACTTTGTACTGTATTCTTAATGTTGACAAATTTTAAGAGATTTTTTTGCACATATCAATGCAGGGCATGTTTATGTAGTTATTGTAGATGAAGACAATGAAGAGGGAACAGACTATTACTTATGTCATTGTGTTGAGACAAAAAGGAAATTGGAGGCCCTAGTTATAGATGGAGAAAACATCGAATACCCTACAGGGTCAGTTGTGGTTACTGGAACATGGCTTAGAAGGTACCCACATTCAAGTGTTAAACATTGGCTATTTCAGGACTTTGACATGCATCGTAAGATTCTTCATTACTCGAACCTTGTCGTGGCATCCAATGTTCATTTGACCAAATATGGGGGTAGACCTTTGAACAAGATGTTATGGAAGGTCCGTGAGTCTAACCATGAGGCAATACTTGACACAATAAAGAGTAGAGCAGACCTGGATGGTTCATTGGATTAATTTGTAAGTATATGCACATTGGTTCTTATTAATTTATACATGTATGCACATTAATTTGTTTGATGCCAATGCTATCATCTTCTTTTACAGTGATTGGTGTCCCCTTGCAAAAAATGCATATATATGAGTCATCCAAGAGAATGTCAACCAGAAAAGCAATGCAACATCCTTATTTTGATGCTTGCATGCAACATCTATAAGTGCCTTCCATCTATTTTTATTTCATTTCCATTTTGGATGCTCCTTATTTTTCTCTTTTACTTTGTGTATTTGTAAGTAAACTACTAAGGGTTGATTGATCTTTCGTTGCAGAAATGCTGATTTAAGAGCCATTGAAAAGAAAATCTCAGCCAAAAAAGCAATGCAACATACTTATTTTGATGATTTTGACAAATCTCAATTTTGATTTCAAGCCATTGTAAGAAAGCATGTGAAGCTTAGCGAGGGAATATCAAGTTACTCATTTGAAGTTAACCTTGTGATGAGCACCTATGATGTAGACATTTAGAGAGAATCTTGAATGTATGAGTGACATTGTAAAAGATCTGAGAGAATGAAGCACCAAAGGCATTATAATAAGATTTAATTACATAATGAGATATACTCAAATATTTTAAGGTTGAAGTTCATGTTTGGTGTAGTAGCACCTTGTGCTGTAAATGCCTTGAGTAGGAAAATTTGCAAACTTTCAATTTTGAAATTTAAACAATGTGAAAAAGGTCATATAAAGGTCATGTAAACAATTTGTACACATTTTTCTGCAACTCGTGTGACCAAGCGGATTGTTCCAACACGTTTGAATAGGTATGTTTATGCTAGGCATGGTCTCTTTTCACACCGAAACACGTGGAATCGCTCTGAGCTATGTTCCACCGGATCAATCCCTTAAGGGTCCAAAGTGCAAAATGGCTGCAAACTTCAGCATGCTAGTACTCAGATACCATGATGCTTAGAAACTTCTCGTCTAATCCTAAATAAATATGTTGGGCCCCTCTAGAAAAATGTTTCTCGGTTTTGGCTATCTTGGAGTGGTTTTCTCATGGTAGCGGATTTTCACTTGATGAAAAAGGTGTCAAATTCAAGCAGTGCAAAGTTGCAAAGTGGTGCAACTTTCACTCTACAACTCGTGTGACCAAGCAGACTGTTCCAACACATCTGAATAAGTATTTTTACGCTAGGCATGGTCCTTTTTTGCACCGAAACACATGGAATCACTCTGAGCTATGTTCCACCGGATCAATCCCTTAAGGGTCCAAAGTGCCAAGTGGCTGCAAACTTCAACATGCTAGTAATCGGATCCCGTGACACTTAAAAACTTCTCATCTAATCCTACAGAAAGCTGTTGGGCCCCTCTAGAAAAATCTCTCTTGGTTTTGGCTATCTTGGAGTGGTTTTCTCATGGCGGTGGATTTTCACTTGATGGAAAAGGTGTCAAATTCAAGTAGTGCAAAGTTGCAAAGTGGTGCAACTTTTGCTCTGCAACTTGTGTGACCAAGCGAACTATTCCAACATGTCCAAATAGGTATTTTTACACTAGGCATAGTCCTTTTTCACACCGAAACACATGGAATTGCTTCGAGCTATGTTCCACCGGATCGATCCCTTAAGGGTCCAAAGTGCAAAATGACTGCAAAATTTAGCATGCTAGTACTCGGATACCGTGACACTTAGAAACTTCTCGTCTAATCCTACAAAAAGGTGTTGGTCCCCTCTAGAAAAACCTCTCTCAGTTTTGGCTATCTTGGAGTGGTTTTCTCATGGCGGCGGATTTTCACTTGATGGAAAAGGTGTCAAATTCAAGCAGTGCAAAGTTGCAAAGTGGTGCAACTTTCACTCTGCAACTCATGTGACCAAGTGGACTATTCCAACACATCCAAATAGGTATTTTTACACTAGGCATGGTCCTCTTTTGAACCGAAACACGTGGAATCGCTCTGAGCTATGTTCCACCGGATCGATCCCTTAAGGGTCCAAAGTGCAAAATGGCTGCAAACTTCAGCATGCTAGTACTTGGATACCGTAACACTTAGAAACTTCTCATCTAATCCTACAGAAAGGAATTGGCCCCTCTAGAAAAACCTCTCTCAGTTTTGGATATCTTGGAGTGATTTTCTCATGGCGGCGGATTTTCACTTGATGGAAAAGGTGTCAAATTCAAGTAGTGCAAAGTTGCAAAGTGGTGCAAGTTTTTCTCTACAACTCGTGTGACCAAGTGGACTATTCCAACATGTTTGAATAGGTATTTTTATGCTAGGCATGGTCCTCTTTCACACTGAAACACGTGGAATCGCTCTGAGTTATGTTCCACCGGATCAATCCCTTAAGGGTCCAAAGTGCAAAATGGCTGCAAACTTTAGCATGCTATTACTTAGATGTCGTGACACTTAGAAACTTCTTATTCAATCCTTTAGTATCACATTGAGCCTATCTACAAAAACCTCTCTTGGTTTTGGCTATCTCGGAGTGGTTTTCCAGTGGTGGCAGATTTTCACTTGATGGAAAAAGCATCAAATGCAAGCAGTGGAAAGTTGCAGAGTGGTGCAACTTTCATTCTGCAACTTGTGTGACCAAACAGACTGTTCCAACATGTCCAAATAGGTATGTTTATGCTATGCATGCTCATCTTTTACACCGAAACACATGGAATCTCTCTGAGCTATGTTCCACCGGATTGATCCCTTAGGTTGGAGGAGTCTTAAGTTGCAAATTTTGAAGTTGCTTAACACAAAAAATTTGAAATGATATTGAATGGACCACTTAGCACTCATTGCATCTAAGTTATGCTCATAGAGGTGAGGCACTAGGCCTTCCCAGGAGGTCACCCATTCCAGTATACTCCAGCTCAAGCGCTTAACCACAAAGTTTTTTCCCCAAGAAGGCACAGTGGAAAAGGCAGAATCCACTATACTTTTGATGAGTGGAAAGGAATTCCTAAGAGACATGAAGGAGGAAGAAGGAGTTGTCTATGCAATCATGTTCAAGCCAAAGGAGGAGGTGTCACCTAGTCAGCTACCTATGACAGCAGAGGTGAAGCAACTATTGGATCAGTTTAGGGATATCATTTGTGAAGGCACACCAACTACACTACCATGTAAGAGGGCAATTAGTCATCAAATTGACTTTGTACTAGGAGCAACATTGCCTAACAAGGTTGCATACAAAATAACACCAAAGCAGAACAAGGAGATAGCAAGGCAAGATCAAGAACTTTTGGACCAAGGGTTGATCAGGAAAACCATAAGCCCATGTGTTGTTCCAGTCGTGTTGGCACCTAAGAAGGGAGATAAGTGGAGAATGTGTACTGATTCTAGGGCCATAAATAGGATAACCATTAGATATAGGTATCCTATTCCTAGGATAGAAGACTTAATGGACTATTTAGGGGGTGCTATGTACTACTCCAAGATTGATTTGAAAAGTGGCTACTATCAGATTAGGATGAAAGAGGGAGATGAATGGAAGTCAACTTTTAAAACCACAGAGGGGTTATATGAGTGGTTAGTAATGTTGTAGATGAAAATGATAGGGCCATGCAAAGTGTTGGCTAAGTATGGATCCAATGCATACAAGGTGGAGTTACCCAAGCAAATGTCCGTTTCGCCTATCTTCAATGTGAAGGACTTGGTGAAGTATAAAGGAACATAAATGGATGAGGAAAATTATAGTGCTAAGGTGAGTAAGGATGTGGATGAACTCAAGGTACCTGATCAGATCACACCACAAGTGGACAAGATTCTAGACTCAAGGGTGAAGAAGAAGACTAGGCACAAGACATACATGGAGCACCTAGTGAAGTGGAGACATCAACCAAAGTCAGAGGCTACTTGGATAGTAGAAAGTGACTTTAAGAAGCATGGAATTAGTGAGGAACTCTTGACACCACAGGTTCCTTAACTTATTTGTTGCAGGGGGGAGAATGGTGCAGGAGCACCTTAAGGTCTTTTGGAGAGATCTTTGCAATTTTGGCTTGTAGGTGGTTCTAGCCAACCACCAAGAGAATAGGGACTATGATGTAAAGTGCCAAGAGTGTTTTTGATGAGTGAATTGGAAATAGGTGATGTAAGATGGGGTTGGATGGAACACTCATTGTTCCATGCTCTGGGTCTCACCTTGGCAATACCCTATGGTGGCACTCTCCACCACCTTCACCTATAGGTCCTATCTCAGGTATAGGTACCCCTAGTTCTATTGGCCATCCCCACTTTCATCCAAGTTCACAACTACCAAACCAAACTTGGTGCTTTGCCACTATCTCACCCTTGACCCTTAATCTTCCCTAAAGGTCAAACACTCTCAACACTCAGTTAGATCCTTCTAGGGGTGTAGAGATGCGAAATCATGCTTCTTAGCATCCTATTAGGGTTGTTGAACAACCACTAGGCTCCATTTCTCCATCGCTCCCTCCAAACCCTCACCTAGGGTTAAAAAGGCTACAAGCCTAGAGCCCTAACTCGAGAAAAGTGGATGTTTCTCAAAAATTTCCCAAAGTACCCCAAAACTTCCCTCTGGTTTCTTGGTCTTGATACCAAGTTCTTGAAGATTTTCAAGGTCTTAGTCCTTGTCTTTCCATACATAGGCTCATTCATCAATTTAGCAAATATAGGGTCTTTTTGTCAACTCTTGGCCACCCGGGTGAACTGTCATGGAGTTCTTCCATCAAATGGATTGCTATAGCCTCTTAACTATTACTAGACCTCTATAGGGCCTCCTTCGACCTTTCTACCATGGACTTTAGCATGGAGAGGTCTTCCCTGCAAGTGAGGTGCTTCACACCCCTTGACTTTCCTAGCTGGGCACTGTTTAGCTCGCCTAGGAAAGGTCTTCTTTCATGCACACTTGACCCCTAATGACTCCTAACACTACAAAAAGTACAAGCATGGAGCCTAGCCACTATTTCCAAGAGCTGATACACTAGTTACAGGGGAAAGGTGGACTAGAACTCCATTTATTGCAGCTTTCTAGGTAGAATAACCCAAAAACAAGAACCTAGAGAACTGAAATTAGAAACTTGAACGATGAAACAACCAGTTATTGACCAAACAACACTTTGAGATCAACTAAACTACATTCCACACGTATGCCAATGCCTGGTTATTCCATTAACACATGGCCAAGATCTCAAACACAAAAAATTAAGCAATTACTCCTATTGTTCTTCTTTTTCCTTCATGAAAAATTCAAAATTACAAAACTTCAAATGCCTTCCAACCTTTCACACAGGTTGAGGCAATCCTTAAAAAGGTTCAAAAAGTGGTTACCCTTCCCCTTGGTCAGACATAACCACCACATTAAGCCAAAATTGCACATATGCAACATTTTGGGCTTTATTTCCAATTACTAGAAACTACCAAACATGAGTGTCTAAACACACAGCTCTTCCACTCCTGATAGCTCCTGACCAAGACATTAAGTCTCTTCCATAATTTCAATGGTCAACATGACCTTATCACATTTAAAATAAAACTGAACAAAGCTTTCCTATTCCTAGTGTTTCCTAGGTGTTCTTCTAGGTGCTCCTACACCAATAGGTTTGTTAGGGGCTTGCGGTTTGGGTAAGTCTTGGACACTGTGAGCATTTTGAGCAATGTTGCCTTGGCTATTTGTCCTAAAAGTTGGAAAATGGAATTAATGATGCTCTAATCCTGACACAAGGGTCCTAGCACATGGGAGAAAGGTATATAAGGTTATAAAAACCCTAATACCTGGGTTGGAGGATTGTTTTCATGAATTAAGACTTGGAGAGTACATTTTTGTGATTGGAAGAGTGCAAATTTCATTGAATTTCTGTTTTTGTGCCTTCATCCAGTCAAGAATGGATTGAAAGGAATTATCTGATGCTTTGAGTCTTCCATTTGTGTCACTTAATTACCTTGTGTAGCATTAGATTATTCATCTAGACTGACTGGTTATCTTTTTGCAAGTTTTTGGTGTTCTTGGTCTCATTGCCGGTTCAAGCCAATTTTTTGAATAATGAGTCACACTTGACTTCCCGTGGCTTTCCTCTCATGGCCACTTGGAATCAAGTTGGGGAATATGTAAATATAGTACATATAGGTTTTGGGGTCTTGTTTTGTAGGGAAGGTGATGAAATCATCAAGCACTAAGCGAGTGCAAGTGCATTCTAGCTAGTAGCTTGGAGAGGACAGCAGCAAGGAAAGTTGCTAAATGGATTGGTTTGTGCCAATAAAGAGTATGGGAGTGTAGGAACATGTATCTCAGTCATGTGTGTGCTAGGAGGAGAGTTGATGAGGTCGTTGAAGCTATCAAAGAAGGAAAAAGAGCCAAAAACCCTAGGCACCCTTGAAAATAGGGGGTTTGAGGACAATCATATGTATGGAAACTTGTAGGACCTAAGGCCTGGTAAATCTTGGAGCCTTGATAGTCAAAAGAAAGAATCTACAAAAACATTTTGGGGTTGTTAAGACTGTTTGTGAGAAAAGTCAAGAAAACAGGTTCTAGGAGGCCAAATTGGGGCAGAAGGCTACAAGGCCTAAAATTGTGTTTTTCAAGAAAGCGATGGGTAAAAAGTGAAAGAATCCTATGAGATGGATTAGTGAGGAGTCAAATAAACAAGGGGATAGTGAGAATACCCTTTCCTAGCCCCTGGAGTGGTTAGGACACTTTGGGTCAATGTGGAGCCCAAGGAAGCTTAGTGGTGGATTGGGAGTGATGGAGAAGAATTTGAAATTGGTGGAGACTCTTACGTGGTGAGAGGGGTTTAGGAGTGATCCCTTAGTAGGGTAGAGAGGAATACCCTAGGAAGACTAGATAATAGGTCTTGGGAAGAGCAAGAGTGCTCTTGAGGGATAAATGGTTTGTTTGGAAACAAGGATGGGTTCTCTCTTCATCGACATATACATTATTCCTCGATGTGTTCACACCAGTGTTACAAGACTAGGACTCGCCTCGGACTTGACAAGCCATTTTTTGACTTGGACTCGGGCTCGGAGCCCAGACTCGACAAATAGAAAAACCTAAGAAATTCAAAGATTTGTAAGGATTTAAAACTTGTTTCATGCACCCTTTAATAAATAAACCTTAAAGACACAATAGCATCATCAAATAGAAATTACTATGATCCCATACACAAACATACATCAGTCACATAAGTATAAGCATAAATTTGAGCTGAAGGAAATAACACATTTAGATATATAAATATTGTGATATTGCTATCAAGATTCAATCATGTAGTTTTACAAGTCAAACTCATTGACCCATGATTCATCAGTAGTGGTTCACAAGAACCCATCTCTCATGATAATGAATGGTTCATAAGGAGGAAGATAAATCTTCATACATTTCTTCTATCACAAATGAGATAAGTGCTTTGGTTTCAGGAAGGTCATGAGACAACCATTAATGGGGAGTGGATACATGAAGAACTGATGGAGAATGATAATGGCTTCAGACCTGCTATAAAGGAATTTTTTTTCATTTCAATGATGCAAGAGGTTTTTGGTTTCACTACCAAAATGAGCCTACGAAGAAAGCATGTGAAAATCCTTTTGACCTTGAGGGTGTAATTACTCCATCTCAAGGATCATGCATTGAGGATGACATAGATCAATGCTAGGGATAACCAATTAATAATTATACACATGAATAAGTCAAACATTTACATGTCAATAAGGGAACTACAAGTACTCATAAACACGTAAGCCTCAAAAAGTATACACACGAATACATAGTATACACAAATTAAAACAAAGTATATGCAAGAATACAAGGTATATGCATGAAAACATGTAATCCACAAAGTATACACTCGAATGCACGTAAGTCACAAAGTATACACGTAAGTTGTAAATTATACACTTGAATAAATGTAACTCATATCTATTGAACCATCAATTTAGAATGCAAATATGGACAGGCATCGAAAAAAGATATTTGTATTAACCAAATAGCCATGTAGGCATACATAAATATATGTCGATATAAGTATGAAATATATGTACAAAATAGCCATGTAGGCTTACGAGAATGCCATCTAGGCATGCAATGTCAAATATGTCCAATAAAAAATATGTACAAAACTACCATGCAGGCATACAATAAAGGACTCTGGAATCAAAAGTCATTGCTCTCCATGCCTAGGAAATAAAATCTTTCCCTTTCCTTTTCACTCGGATGGTGATAGGTCTGTCACTCATTTTTGCTGCACTCATGTAGTGCTCCTGCTACACCTCCTAGGGTTTAGTTCATGGTGAAGTTTTAACTATTACAATAAGAAGTAAAGACATGAATATATAGAAATTACATTATAAAAAATGATATATTTGACAAAATAATCACTTACTGCCATCTCACGATCTCTATCCACGAGGGAAATATCCTCATGCCCATGCTTAGGTGTGCTCAAGCCCTATATAAACCATGCAAATAGACAAAAACTACGTGAATCAATAATGGTTTGATTTCTCACTAACTAACATCTATAACAACAAATGTAAATTAAAATTACTAATTCACCTCATACCTCTTCTGTCAGAGCCATCGAGGATTGTATAGTAGATGTCACACCAGTATCCATTGACCTCATCACATTTGAAGGTGTATCGTCTCGCAATAGCTGAAAATAAAAGCAATAAATTATTCAACGTAATCAACGATGTGCATGCATAAACTACACAAATCTATTAAGTACTTGATTAATTAGTTAAACTCTTTATTCTATTACCTACATGAAGGTTTGAGTAAATCCACCGCCACTGGGAAGTGTTCCATCAAACCTCCAATATTAGTCTGTTCAACATCCAAAATTGCATATTAAATTACCATTCGTAAAACAATGCCATTAATATGCAATAAACTTATAATTGTTTACTAGTTACATACCTTAGCGATAGGTGTACTACAAAAATAGGTTGGTGGGGGGGTGGTGTATCTAGTCTCAACACTATGACCCTACAATTTTATTAAAATCATAAAAAAAATTTAGTTAATCTTGCATTTCAAAATCGAAATTTAATAAATTAAATTCAATGAACACATGCACTAACTTTTACCTGACTATCAATGCCATATGCCTCATGCAAAATGTCAGCTGCCTTCTCCATCTCCATAGCTACAGATGGATCCTGCGTACCAATCTCCTGAGGGTCGGTGGGGTCATGTGAACAAGTAGCCCAACAAGATTGACACACATGTGTTCTAAGACTACCACTAGAAGACTCCCCTGGATGGCGTTGTAGAATAGGGCTAGTATGATGGATGACACTCTGGGTCAAAGTGCTGATTGCCTGCAATGTCTCTACATCAGCACTTTCCTTCACGACGGAAGGCATAACGACGTGCTCATGAGGTGGCCTAGCAAGAGCTCATCTACCTTGCCACGTAGGATCCGGCTATGCACCAGGTCTATCCTAAGCTCACCCCCAACCTCTCCCCTAGAAATCCCTCATATCAAAATAATTTAGGATTTTGTTCAATATGAGCTCACTATATAGTTTCCTAAGGAAATATCGTGGGACCTCACAATTGTTGCACAGTGGGTAATTGAAGACCATGTACCACCTATCATAAAACCGCTCCTTCATTTGTTGGTGGTGGCACCAATGGATAGGAAACCTCTTCGCATTGAGGGTAAGATTTTGATTTGTGTGTGGGTCGGTGAATAATGAACACAAATCACCTTTTGTTATTTTTAAATCTTTCACATCCTTGTATGATAGTTTGTTTGCATAATACTCCTTGGTTGGCTGCCTCCTATCTTCCCATCTAGTTATTTGTTTGCTAATTGAATCTATGTTTTTTAACATATCTTTCAATGAATTTGCTAGGGTCATTCTTTTTGTGGTTGAACCATTTGTATCACTCAATCTATTGATCAAATCCTCAATTTGTTTTTTGTTGTTCTTAATTTCACTCATTAAATTTTGTTGAGTGCCAGGAGGGGGTTGAGTGATTGGTGGAGGAGGTTGATTTTGTTGTTGATTTTGATCTTGAGGATTTGGTTGGTCCTCCTATTGAGGATTTTGAGGGTTTGCAGGTTGATTTGCATCTCCTAAAAATTAAAACAAATAGATGTCAAACTCAACCTAAAACTAACAAATTCAAAACAAAAAGCATAGAATCCTTACCTCTTATAGCTCCTCGTCATCGTGGCTACATTGTTGTGAAGAAATTTGGATTCTTGGTGAAGAATTCTTCTCCTAGAATGCGAGCACGATATTTGGGGTTTTTGGCCATGGGTGGAGCAAAAAAACCAGTTGAAATGCAAATGAGAGATTTGCATTTGTTTTTTTGCTTTTAACAGAAGATAACATGAACGCATTATAACACACTCGCGTTATGTCTTTGTATTTATGGCCGAAGGGAACTTGCCTAGGTTTAACAAAAGCCATAACGCGAGCGCATTATAACGTGCTCGCCTTATGGCTTTCAAGTTTTTTTTTTTAGGGTGTCCACGGAATTGCTACCCATTTCCATGCACCCGCCCAAATGTCAAGCCAAATCTTCCCCCTAAACACTTAGAATGACCCAAAAGAAATAAATACATATTAAGAGTGGTATCATAGACCTTATTTAACATAGATCATTATCTTACTCAAAAACAACAAGAAACTTACTTTTACCCATCTTCACATGAACCAAAAACCCTCCTTTTTACCCAAGAAACTAGTGGTTTATTGAAAAACACTAATCCAACCCATTTACAATATTATGAATACTTCAAGAAGGTCTAAAATTGTGTGCACAAATTTAATTCAACAAGAAACCACACCACCCCAACTCAAAACACAATTTAGCATATCAAAACCACTCGAAATCTCATGGAAGACTCAAAATTTCAGTACAGGGGTTCATGCCCAACACCTTTTTCATTCAATGGTGCTCTCGCACCATGCATGCTTCCATAGTTTGTATACATATATATGAAATAATTTGAATTTTTTTATGATTTTCCATGCTTCCATTTTGAGCCTATCTGGCAATCATGGCATGCCACATTACCACTTTTCTTTAAGGCATTCTGGATTGAAAAAAATCATGTTACCTTTGTCTATGCTAGGTTAGCTTTTGTACATGATGATTGTAAGTATTATTTAAATGAAGCCTTGAATGAAATATATTTTTCAATTAACTTGAATGGATACATTTTTTAGGAACTAATATACGTCTCATTACCATGGTACAGATAAAATTATCCGCCATGCCAAAGAAAAGGACAAAGAGGAAACTAACAGACAAAGAGAACGAAACCTTCAAAGAAAAGGAGAGAGTTCGGGTGGCAACATATCATGAAAATAATAAATCAGAAATGATTGATGAAAATAGAACAATTGAAGAGGAACGTCAACCGTCAAAAAGAGAACAAGAATTGGTAGCACAAAAGGAACAAATGTGAAAGCATTGTCGTAAGATAGATTCAAATACCGTAGTTGGAGACACACCCTCTACGCCAATTGAATATGAAGGGACACCATTAAGCATGAGCGAATATTGAGGGAAAACATCTAGCACAAGTGAATATGGATGAACACCATCTACTGCAAGTGAATATGGAGGGACACCTTCTACCACAAGTGAAAATTGTTGGACACCATCCAACACATCTCAAGTTGAGAGTACAACATCACTCTAATTTGATGAAGAAGGTATGCCATCATCCCCATGTGAACCTCAAGGTATGTCTTCTTCTCCACCCTTGATCAGAGGTACGCAATCTAGCCCACCTCAATTAAATATTGATGAAATTCCTAATGTTGGGGTGATGCCACAATAATGGGTTACACTTTTTGGGACATCCTAATTTTTGCTAAAATCACATATTTTTAGAAAATATAATGATTTAAGCCTTAAAAATGTTCTATTTAAAGTATTTTAATTGAAGAGGGTTTGATCAAACCCACTTATATCAAATTGCCTTGGATAGAAACCTGCTAGTTTTAAACTATACCTATAATGGAGTCTCCTCTACACCTATCCAAATACTGATAAAAAACCGCTTTTGATTTATCTTTTGGGGGATCAAATTAATTTATTTAAAATTTATCTTTTGTAAAAATGCATTCCTTATTATAAGCTTCCCACAAAGTATAATTTTAAATATATTTAATTTTATTATTATATTTATTTTTTATTTCTTGTCAACATAGGTTTTTAAATGAACATCGAGGTCTTTGTTTCACATATATGGAAAAATAGGAAAAGAGAGAAAAAAATATATAAAAAATAAATGTACACTAGCTATTGATGTCCTTATTCCAACAAAAAAAGTTATGCATTAGAAAGTATAATATTTCCAAATTATAACTATTCTGACTTAGAAAATTAATTAAAAAATATATATGCAACAAAAAATTATGAAAAAATATCCATCCACTAGATACTGGTGTGAAGAAACTATAGTTAAAAAACTAGAATTTTATCCTTTTTATAAAAAAATTTATGCAACTGAAAGTAAACATCACTTTTTGAAAATGTTGTTTAGTAGCAAAAATAAGTTAATAAAAATTACATGAAAGGATTTACAATTATTTTTTTAATTTATAAAAAAATATATAATTAGAATCTACACACAAAATCTCACAAATCACTATAATGGTTTAGCTTCTATAGGTGTAAAAAAGTGAAGATCTGGTGAAAAATGTTGATTTTAATGTCAAGTTTGGCCAAAAAGTGTAACCCATTATTGTGGGATCACCCATTGAGATGTATGTACCTAGGAGAACACCACCTAAAATTTTGCGTAGAAAGACAAAGTATTTGTTTAATATTGATGATGAGAGTTTGCAACACATGGAAGGTAAGATTTCAACACACAATTGTAGAAGATATGCTGATAAGATTTGGGAATGATTCTTTGAAAGGCTAAATGAGAATGTAAGATTTCAAATATTTGTTGAAATGATGCGAGGTGTAAAGTATAGGAACATCATGAAGAATCTTGGGTTGAGAACATTGAATGCATCGAGTGAAGACACTATTCTAAAGAATCTAATGGATGCTTATGAGAGTGTGGGTAAGACCTCATACTCAAATGATAGTAATGTCACCCAATGTGTCATTACATTGACGTTGGTAAGCTATCAAACAAAGAGAGCTCGTCTCGTTAGATAAATGAGTGAACAAACAAGAATTAGTAGAAAATATTTATCAAGAGCCATTCAAAGGCATAAAAGAATCGAGGGCAATGATTCAAATTAATTATGGGCATTCTTGGGGAGATTGTCACAAAAAGATAAAAAAGTTGTCAAAGCCTTGAGAACACTAATTGAAGAGTATTGGAAGAATAACACACAGCCATCTTTGAATCAAAGGGATGTGGTAAGAAGGAGAATCGGTAGTTGCAATTGTGAGCCACATCCAAAGCATTTTATGGATATGACTCAAACCCAATTTTTTCAAAAATTTGAAAATGATTATCCTCAAATTAGTATTTCTCAATTTTTTTTTGAAATGCTTAAACCTTTTTATGTCAAGATAAATCAAACATGCACTACTTGTTTTTGATAAAAGGGTAAAATGGGTTTTACAAGCACCCGATACCACAAAGTTTACAACACAACAAAGAGGAAACCAAAGTTCCACCAAAAAAAATAGCTGCCCGAGAGAAGACCAGCAACAACCAACCAAAAAGGACCAGAAAGGTCAAGAAAGAAGGTCTAGTAGAGAAAGAACAAAGAAAACCCCAGCCTTTAATTCAGAGTCCTAAGGACAGACTTTGCCTCCGCCTCCAGCTCTTGCATATCTTTAACCCCCTTTTTAAAAGTTTGAATCATTCTTGGGGTAAGGGGGGCCTTGCGCTTCAGGTTGGCTCTAGTTCTTCTAGAAATGCCAGCTTTCTCCTGACTTTTATCCTCGGTATCCTCCAGATCAACCACCAAAGACCCCTGTTGGGCTTTATCGAGCTTCTCAGTCATCACATTAATGATTATAGCATTATGTCTTGCTATACTGTTATTTTGCGCGGCTATAGTTTCGATGGTATTCCATAAGTTCTCAGCTTTAGTGTCAGTCTTTCTATTACTGTGAACCATTTCTTTCTTTTCCATCTCAGCAATCTTAGCACCCATTTCATCGATCTTACTTTGCAGTGCCCAGTTTTTAATTTTCAGCTCATTAATTTCAGAGAAAGTCCAATCCAAGAGTTTAGAGTGGGACTCAGAATTGGTTTTGGCAAGGTTGAGATAATCCAGAGAGGGCTCTTTTCCAGTGTTAATAGGTGAATTATCATTAATATGTATGTTCGGTAGAGGGTCAGCACAACGCTCAGATTTGTTGGTCTTGAACTCCTCCGACTTAGAGGGCTCTTCGGAGTAGGAAACAAGGCTTTTGGCCTAGGGTTTCTTGTCAACGAGGCTGATCTTAAAGGAAGGATTTTCAGGCTCAAGCTCAACGTACCAGTATCCCTAGAAGGGCTAGCACTACTTGTTGTTGTAGACTACATATTGAATTTTCTAACCATTATGATGTTTATCGTTCTATATGTTTAGATTTGCATACTAATTATGTTTTGCAGGATTGTGGCATAGAAGCCCCACCAAAATCTTCAAGAGAGTTCTTATGAAAAAAATTATGTGAAATAGAGGATGGCTAGATATTCTACAGGACAACATACTTGGATGGTTCATGTGAGCATTGCAGTGGCTTCCAAAATATGCCAGTATGTCAACATATGTAAAGCACAGATGAGGTGGGACAAAAACTAGTAGAGTTCAAGAAGTATAAAATAGTGTCATATGCTACAAAAGATGGGTCTCAAGAGAAAAGGTGTGATTTGGTTATTGAGAAAATTCCAGTGTATCAGTTTATGTCCATGTTTCATGATAATTTATTGTCTGAGTATGCAATGCATACCCATAGAGCCCGATGGTTGGACACACAATTCAAGCTATGCAAGGACACCTTTCTAGCTGGAAGCATAGTATCAATGGTTGAATTTGCAGAGAAATACACTCTACAACCACAACGTGAGGTACAGTCACAATATTACAACTCCACATAGGTTTCGATATTTGTGCACATAACATTCATTCATGCATCTGATAGTACAAATGACCAAAGGAAGGTATTGAGGGAGTACCAATTTTACATTAGTGATTATCACACACATTCTCCAGAGTTCATGCAAGGTTTCTTCTAGATGTTCTATAGTGGTTTGGGTCATAGGGGCATAGAATACGGCTAACATATAATATGGTCTGATAACTATGCAACACAGTTCAAGAACTCGCACATGTTATACTGGTTGTGTAGGATGCATTTTATTATAGGTTTTAAACATATGGGGAACTTTTTTGAGGCCGGACATGGAAAGGGAGCATGCATGAAAAGAGCATTAGCATGAGAAGAGTTAAAGTATAAAGATAGTGCAAAGTTGACAGATGCAAAATCAATCGTCGAGTGGTATAATGCTTCGATGGGTCCAAGTAATGAAGGTACTTCTTCAATTCATAGATTTTCTTGGTTGATGGATGATACTAACATTGCACCATATGAAGACTGTTGTACACTAATAGGATTGAGTGAGGTTTTCTCTTTCCTTAGCTCAAATTCAGGTTCATGGAGTATCGATACACAAAAGATGGCATGCTTTTTTTCTTCATGTACAATGCAAGCCTAGAATGATTGTGAGTTAGGGGAGTGGGTTGAAAAATGGTTGACAAGTTATCTTAGCCCACTTCACACGTATCACCCTCTAATGACATTGGAATTGACATAGATGGAATGATCGGCCGACTTTGACCACATATCAGATCTAGTTCAACCAGGTGATATATCTACTTGTTTAGTTGTTGAAATTCCATACCATTATCTTACTTTGTATTGTATTCGTAATGTTGACAAATTTCAAGATAATTTTTGCATATATCAATGCAAGGCATGTTTATGCAGTTATTGCAGATGAAGAGAACGAAGAGGGAACAAACTATTACTTGTTTCATTGTGTTGAGGCTAAAAATAAATTGGAGGCCCTAGTTATAGATGGAGAAAACATCAAATACCCTATAGAATCAGTTGTGGTTAGTGGAACGTGGCTTAGAAGGTACCCACATAAGGGTGTTAAACATTGGTTGTTTCAGGACTTTCACACACATTGTAAGATTCTTCATTACTCGAACCTTGTTGTGGCATCCAATGTTCGTTTGACCAAATATGGGGGTAGACCTTTGAACAAGACCTTTTGGAAGGTCCGTGAGTTTGACCATGAGACAATACTTGACACAATAAAGAGTAGAGCAGAGTCGAATGGTTCGTTGGATTAATTTGGAAGTATATGCACATTGGTTCTTATTAATTTATAATTGTATGCACATTAATTTGTTTGATGCCAATGCTATCATCTTCTTCTATTTTGTGTATTTTTAAGTAACATACTAAATAGTGATTGTTCTCCCCTTGTAAAAAAAGCATATACATTAGCCATCCAAGAGAATGTCAGCCATAAAAGTAATGCAACATCCTTATTTTGATGACTTGACAAATCTCAATCATGATTTTAAACCATTAGAAAATTGTATGCAAATCTTGGTGAGGGAATTTCAAGTTATTCATTTGAATTTAACCTTATCATGAGCAGCTATGATGTAGACATTATAAGAGCATCTAAAATTTCAACTTTCTCTCTTCATAAGAGGTGTTGTGTGCAATAGGTATGTTGGGATTCCTAGTGAAGATGTATGACCAGGAGTGACTAAGTTGTGAGACTTGCATGCCTATCTATAAGTGCCTTCCATATATTTTTATTTCATTTCCATTTTGTATGCTCTTTATTTTTCTCTTTTACTTTACATATTTGTAAGTAAACTACTAAAAATTGATTGATCTCTTGTTGTAGAAAATGCTGATTTATGAGCCATCAAAGAGAATCTAGGGCAAAAAAGAAATGCAACATCCTTATTTTGATGATCTTGAAAAATATCAATTTTGATATCAAGCCATTATAAAAGAGTGTGTGAAGCTTAGCGAGGGAATCTCAGGTTACTCAATTGAAGTTAACCCCGTAATGAGAACCTATGATGTAGACATTTAAAGAGAATCTCGAATGTATGAGTGACTTTGTAAAAGATCTGTGAGAATGAATTACCTAAGGCATTGTAATGAGATTTACTTACATAATGAGATTTACTCAAATAATGTAATTTTGGAGTTCATGTTTTGTGTCTGTAAATGCCTTCAATAGGTAAATTTGCAAAATTTGAATTTTGAAATGTAAACAACATGAAAAAGGTCATATGTAATGTATTCAAAGTCTCAAAGAGGTCATTAGGTGATTAGAGAAGTGATATAAAGCATGTAAGGTCGAGAAAAACATAGATATTTTGTATTCTTTAGTATTTACAATCAATAAAGTCCCTATTTTAGTGATTTTATAAGTTTTTCTAGTTGTTCATTAACTTGTACGAACTGTATAGTAGTTTAAGGACTTGAATCTTGTTGTTTAAGGTATAATATTGAAGTATCTTTCATTTGAATCTATTTAGGAGGGTATCTATTGAGTTTATCATTAGTTTGAACTAATTTTTCTCAACTGGATCTATAAACCAATAATGACTACTCCACCGAATTTGATAGTTTAGATTAGTGTCTAGTAATTTAGTATTAGGATGTTTTAGGTGTGTGTGTGTTTATTTGTTAAGGGGAATTCAAGAAAAAAAAGGTGGAGTTGTTGCTAAAGGGTTTTATGATGGTTTTTCAAGTGAAAACAGTGGCTCCAAATGGTGTTTTGAGGAAATCTTCTGAAATGACTTCACAAAAAATGACTGATCTAGATAGCTATTATTGAGTTACAACACATACTTCAAAATGAACCGCGACTCTTGGAAAATGTGCATAAAAAATGACCTTCTTCGCTGTCCTCATTAGGCTAACTAGGCCTAATTTGCAAAGGAAAATACCTTTAAACATTCAAAAACCCTCTTAACTTGTTGGGGCAAAAATTATCATGTATCCAAACCTTTAGATCTGCAATTATTCTCAAGACAAACTCACTCCACCATGCCAAACCAAAACCCTTATTTTATGCTAGTATAAGGAGGGTTTATTGAAATGAATGGTTCCACACCTTACTAGAACATGCCACCACCTTAGACCTTCTTAAAATCAACCGCACAAACTCAAAAGACAATCACCCAACCTCTACATGCAATATTTTATCAAACCCTAGGGTGAAACCTCATTTTTCATGCCCTTTTCTATCAAAATCTATAGGGGCAACAACATAAACCCCATAAAAATGATTCCCTTTCACTTAGAAAATTATCATCTGATCCTATAGGATTGAGTTGGGCCCCTGTAGAAAAACCTCTCTCGGTTTTGGCTATCTTAGAGTGGTTTTCTTGTGGCGGTGGATTTTCACTTGATGGAAAAAGTGTCAAATTCAAGCTATGCAAAGCTGCAAAGTGGTGCAACTTTTGCTCTACAACTCATGTGACCAAACAAAATTTTCCAAGAAATATGAATACGTATGTTTATGATAGGCATGGTCTACTTTTGCACCCAAAAATGCGGAATCGCTTCGAGCTACGTTCCACTGGATCGATCCCTTGAGGGTCCAAAGTGCAAAATGGATTCAAAATTCAGAAAGCTATTAATCATATACTGTGATGCTTAGAAAATTTTTGTCTAATCTAAAAGGATTATGTTGGTCCCCTCTACAAAAACCTCTCTCAGTTTTGGCTATCTCAGAGTGGTTTTCCCGTGGCAGTGGATTTTCATTTGATGGACAAAGTGTCATTCAAGCTGTACAAAGTTGCAAAGTGGTGCAACTTCCACTCTACAACTCGTGTGACCAAGCGAAATATTCCAACATGTCCGAATAGCTATTTTTATGCTAGGCATGGTCCTCATTCACATAGAAACACACGAAATCGCTCCAAGCTACGTTCCACCAGATCGATCCCTTAAGGGTCCAAAGTGCAAAATGGCTACAAACTTCAGCATGCAATTACTCAGATACTATGATGCTTAGAAACTTCTCATCTGATCCTATAGGATCATGTTGGGCCCTTCTAAAAAAAAATCTCTTAGTTTTGGCTATCTCGGAGTGGTTTTCCCTTGATGGAAAAAGTGTCAAATTCAAGTTGTGCAAAATTGCAAAGTGGTGCAACTTTCATTTTTTAATTCATGTGACCAAAATAATTGCTCCAATGCTTCCCAATAGGTAGGTTTACACTAGTAATGGTCCTCTTTTGCACCCAAACACATGTAATTTATCTGACTTGCATTCAACTAGCTTGATCCCTTATGATGGCAGGCAAAACACTGAAAAAGAGAAACATACAAATGACGGTTGAAAAGTTCGAGTATTCCACACAAAAAATGTATGATCATTGGTGTAGAGCATCTTGTTCCTCCATTTAATGAAGAAGGTCTAGTTCATTGGTTTTAGTGATTATCTGATGGTTAATAGGTTGGTCAATAGGTTGTTGTGGGTATTTTGAGCATGATTTGTATTGAATAAGGTCAATTAAGACCATTAGTGATGGAGAGTCTTATCTTTCAAGAGAAATATTGCTCTTCCCAAGACCTATTCTCTATTCTTCCTAGGGAATTCCCCTTTACCCTACTCAGGGATCTCTCCTAAACCCCTATCACCTCATAAGACTCTCCACCAATTTCAAATTCTTCACCATTGCTCTCAATTCACCTCTTAGCTTCCCTAGGCTCCACATTGACCCAAAGTGCCCCTTACTTGTTTTTTCTCCCTAATTATCCAATTCTTTGGATACTTTCACCTTTTCCCATCGCTTTCAAGAATTTCTAGTTTCTAGGCCTTGTAGCCTTTTTGCCCCTTTTAGGCCTCCTAGAACCCGTTTTCTTGGCTTTTCTCAAAAACAGTCTTAAAAACCCCCAAATATTTTTGGATATTATTTCTAGTGGTACCCTAGGCTTCAAGATTCACCAGGTGTAAGGTCTCCCAAATTTACGTACATATGGCTATCCTCATACCCCCTAAATTCAAGGGTTTCTAGGGTTTTGGCTCCTTTTTCCAACTTTGAGGGCTTCGTTGACCTCCTCAACTCTCCTCCTTTCACACACATGTCTGGAATACATGTTTCCACACTCCCATGCTATTTATTAGCACTATCCAATCCATTTAGCATCTTTCTTTACTGCTGTCCTCTCCAAGCCACTAGCTAGAATGCACTTGCACTTGCTTAGTGCTTGATGGTCTCATCATTTTCCCTGCAAACAAAAACTCCTAATTCACTATGTACACTATTTCCATAATCCCCAACTTGATTCCAAGTGGCCATGAGAGGAAAGCCATGGGAATTCGAGTGGGACTCATTAATCACAAAACTGGCCCAAACCGACATGGAGACCAAGAACCCAAGAACTTGCAAAATTATGATGAGTCGGTCTAAATGACTAATCTAGTGCTAGGTACAATAAGTAAATGACACAAATGAAACACTCAAAGCATCAGATCAGTCCTTTCAATCCATTCTTGACTGGATGAAGGCTCAAACACAAATTTTCACTCAAAAGTTGATGAATTCCAATCACACAATATGCTCTCCAAGTCTCAATTCATGAAAATGAACTTCCAACGCAGGTATTAGGGTTTGGATGACCTTATATACCTTTCTCCCATGTGCTAGGACCATTGGGTCAGACTTAGAACAATATTAATGCTATTTTCCAAGTTTTAGGACAAATTGTCAAGATTTGCCTAGGAACTCATAAAGTTCCAGACTCTAAGCCAAACCTACTCTAACACACTCCAAAAAAAAACCTAGGGACTTTACAACATAGTCCTTATTCTCTTGGTGGTTGGCTAGAACCACCTACAAGCCAAAAATCACTAAGATCTTCCAAAAGACCTTTAGGTGCTCCTGCACCATTGTCCTCCTGCAACAAAGAAGTTAAGGAACCTGTGGTGTCAAGAGCTCCTCACTAATTGCATACTTTTGAAAGTCACTATCTACTATCCAAGTAGCTTCTAACTCTGGTTGATGTCTCCACTTCAATAGGTGCTCCTTGTATGTCTTATGCCTCATCTTCTTCACCCTTGAGTCTAGAATCTTGTCCACTTATGGGATGATCTGATCTGGAACCTTGAGTGCTTCCACATCCTTGTTTATCTCAGCATTATATTGTTCTTCATCCATGTATGGTCCTTTATACTTCACCAAATCCTTCACATTGAGAATAGGAGAAATAGACATCTCCTTGGGTAACTCCACCTTGTATGCATTTGACCCATACTTAGCCAACACTTTACATGTCCCTATCCTTTTCATCTACTACTTTCTTGGTATGCCTTTCTATAACCTTGCTTTGTTCAAGTATACCATCACCAAATCACCTATCTCAAATTGTAATTCTCTTCTCCCTTCATCTCTTTTAGCATTCAACTTTTGATTAGCCTCTATCAATGTCTTCCTGACTTGCTCATGAACCTCTCTCATTGACTAAGAAAAATCATTAGCATGACCACTGATACCTTCATGACCTTTTAGTTTTCTAAGCTCAAGTACACCCCTTGGATGTAAGCCATATACTATCTCAAATGGACTCTTACCCGTAGTCCTATTTGTACTATCATTGTAAGAAAATTCTGCTTGTGGAATCACTTGTTCCCATCCTTGTCCATACTCCTTAGTTAGGCATCTCAACAAGTTCCCAATTACCCTATTGATCACCTCTATCTATCCATCCGTTTGAGGATGATATGCTGAGCTATGAGACAAGTTGGTTCCTAGCCTCTTCCAAAGAGTTTTCAAAAATTGTCCCATAAACTTTACATCTCTATCTGCAACTATGCTCTTTGGCAACCCATGTATCCTCACTATCTCCTTGAAGAATAGGTGTGCAATCTGACTTGCATCATGTGTTGTCTTGCATGGGATAAAATGACTCATCTTGCTGAACCTGTCCACTATCACAAACAAACTATCAAAACTAGTTGGTGTCCTAGGTAGCCCTACTATGAAGTCCATGCTTATGCATTCCCATGGTCTACTTGGGATGGGTAATGGCTGATAAAGACCTGCATTGGTTGATGTTCCCTTTGCCTTTTGACATACTCCACATTGTTCAACATACCTTCTTACATCTATTTGCATTTTAGGCCACCAATAGAACCTCTCCACTAAGTCTAGTGTCTTGTTCAAACCAAAATGACCACTCAAATTGCCATTATGCTTTTCTTGGATTAGATTCTCCCTTATGGAACCTCTAGGAACACACAATTGCTTCCCCTTAAACAATAAACCATTTTGCAAGGTGTAATCAGCATATTCACTATGAAAATGGTTCTCAAAATCAATACATACCTTGTATATTTATGAGAAATCAGAATCTCTGACATATAGATCTTTAAATCCTTCAACCCCTGTGCTTTGTAGCTGTATCTCTTGGACAGTAAGCAACCTCCGACTAAGAGCATCAACAACCTTGTTGTGAATCCCCTTCTTATGCTTGATGGTAAAGGTGTATGACTGCAAAAACTCCATCCACTTGATGTGCCTCAAACTGAGCTTCTCTTGGGTGTTGATGTAACTTAAGGCTTGATTGTCGGTGTATACCAAAAATTCCTTTGGCAATAGGTAGTGCCTCCAATTCTTAAGAGCCTGCACCAAAGCATAAAGCTCTAAGTCATAGTTTGGGTACCTAGACTTTTCTTCATTCAACCTTTCACTAAAGAATTCCACTGGCCTGCCTTCTTGGCTTAGAACAGCCCCAACTGCTATGTTACTTGCATCACATTCCACTATGAATGGTTTTTCAAAACTTGGTAAAACTAGGATAGGTTGGGTAGCTATCTCCCTCTTCAACCTTTCAAATCCTTCATTGGCTTATTTGGTCCACACAAAATTAGTTTTCAGTCCTCCTTTGATGGTGTCAAGAACCGGTGCACAGATTTCACTAAACCTTCTCACAAACTTCCTATAGAATTGTGCCAATCCATGAAAACTCCTAACTTTAGTTCCTGTCTTGGGAGTAGGCCAACTAAGAATGGCTTCAACTTTTCTCTTGTCCATTTTCAAGTTCCCATGAGATACTAAAAATCCTAGATAGACTAGCTCTTGCTTCATGAACTCACTCTTCTCAAGATTTATGGTGAGCTTCTCTTCTTGAAGTTTCTTTAACACAAGTTCTAGCTGTCTCATATGTTCTTCTTTTGTTTTGCTAAAGATGAGGATATCATCTAGGTAGACCAACACAAAGACTCCTATGAAGTCCTTCAAGACCTCATTCATCACCCTCATAAAAGTGCTAAGTGCTTTTGTAAGCCCAAATGGCATCACTAACCATTCATATAACCCTTCTGTGGTTTTGAATGCTGACTTCCATTCATCTCCCTCTTTCATCCTAATTTGATAATAGCCACTTTTCAAATAAATTTTAGAGTAGTAATTAGCACCCCCTAAATAGTCCATTAGATCTTCTATCCTAGGAATAGAAAACCTATATATAATGGTTATCCTATTTATGGCCCTAGAATCAGTACACATCCTCCACTTATCTCCCTTCTTAGGTGCCAACACAACTGGAACAACAAATGGACTTATGCTCTTTCTGATCATCCCTTGGTCCAAAAGTTCTTAAACTTGTCTTGATATCTCCTTATTCTGCTCTAGTGTCATCTTGTATGCAGCCTTGTTAGGTAGTGTTGCTCATGTTATAAATTCTATCTAATGGCTGATTGCTCTCTTGGGTGGTAGTGTAGCTGGTGTACCTTCACAAACGATGTCCCTAAACTGATCCAATAGTCACTTCACTTCTGCTATCATAGGTAGCTGATTAGGTGACTCTTCTTCCTTTGGCTTCAACATAATTACATAGACAACTCCTTCTTCCTCCTTGATGTCTTTTAGGAATTCCTTTACACTCATCAAAAGGATGCTAGTTTCTTCCTTTTCCACTATGTTTTCTTCTAACAAAGACGATATTTTGTAAGTCACTCCATCCTTATTGAATGAGTACTTATTCTCCTTGCCATGGTGTACTACCTCCCTATCATATTTCCATGGTCTACCAAGCAGCAGATGGCATGCATCCATTGGTAACACATCACATAGTATCCTATCATGATACTTTCCTATAGTAAACTCAACCCAAACTTTTTCATTGACTAGTATATTCTACCCCTTGTTCAACCAAGTAACCTTGTAAGGGCATACATGGGGTATCTTGATGAGTTTCAACTTCTGTACTACCTCCTCTGATATGATATTATCAGTAGACCTTGAATCTATGATGACCTTACAAACCTTTCCTAGTATCTTTCACTTGACTCTAAAAAGAGCTCTCCTTTGTTTGTGTTCATCCTCGGTAGGTGCTTTGATCAAGATCCTTCTTAACATGAGATTCTCACCTTTCTATGAATCTAGACTCACCTCTGATTGTTTGGAGCAGTCCTCTACTTGAACATAGGTGATCTTCCTCTCACTTTGTGAAGATGTTGGCTTGTTAGGACACCTATAAGCCAGATGACCCAACTGTCCACAATTGTAGCATTTCATGGAAGCAAAATGAGAGCTTCTCCCAAAGCCTCATGATTTGCCTCTTCCACCATTAGAAGAGCTTCTACCTCTATATCCCCCTCTACTATTTGACTCATGGGATTTTTCACCAACCTTAGCATCACCTTGGCTTCTATTCTCATTGCTCCTTCCACCAAAACTACCTCTATGTCCACCTCTAGAGTCTCTACCTTTCCCTTTACCTCGAGTATTGGAATCTTGTTTCTTTTTCAGTTTCTCCTCCACCTTAATAGCCATTTGATAGTAGCTATGGAGGGTAGTAAGTGGGAAAAGACTCAACTCCTCTTGTATGCTCCATCTAAGACCGTTTAGATACCTAGCAACCTTGATGCTTTCGAATTCTTGCACTCTAGATCTAAGGATTAGTTTTTGGAACTCCTTTGTATATGCAGCTACATCTAGGTCTTGTTGTCTGAGATTTTGTCTCTTCTTGTGCAATTGAATGTCATAGTCCTCAGGTAGATAGTTCTCCTTCACTTTAGCCACCATAGTTTTCCAATTTCTTATGGGTTTCTTGCCTTCCATCTCCCTTTCTTCTTGCAAGAACTTCCACCAAGTTAATGCTTGTCCTCTTAACCTTCATTTGGATATCTTCACCTTTTGTGCTTCTATAATTCTATCACATTCAAAGTGATTCTCTATTACCTCTATCCATTCCATAACCAACTCGACATCCATTCTTCCTATGAACACAGGGACACCCTCAAGTGCCTTGCAACTCAATGCCTTCAATGCTTTGAGGAAGGGTTCCTCTACTAATGGAGGGTCAGGTTCAGGTTCTAATTATTCCTCAACATGGCTCTTACCCTTGTCTTTGTCCTCCGCTAGATGCACTCTCATCTTGCCTACAGTCTCTGCTACCTCATCTAGTTTTTGCTTTGTTTCTTCCACAACTACTTCAAGTCATCTATTCTTTTCTTTCTACTCTATCAAATCCCTTGCTAGCTCTGTTTTGGTCACCATGGTGCTTTCTCCTATGGATTCCCTTCTTTTTGTCATTCACTAATTTCAATTCCCAAGCCTTTATTGGCTCTGATACCAATTTGATGGGGAGTCTTATCTTTCAAGAGAAATCATGCTCTTCCCAAGACCTATTCTTTGGTCTTCCTAGGGAATTAATCTCTACCCTACTCAGGGATCTCTCCTAAACCCCTCTCACCTCATAAGACTCTCCACCAATTTCAAATTCTTCACCATTTCTCTCAATTCACCTCTAAGCTTCCTTGGGTTCCACAGTGACCCAAAGTGTCCTAATCACTCTAGGCCTTAGGGAAGGGTGTCCTTATGGTCCCTTAGTTGTTTTGTCTCCCTAGTGATTCAATTCTTTGGATACTTTCACCTTTTACCCATCGCTTTCAAGAATTTCTAGTTTCTAGGCCTTGTAGCCTTTTTGCCCCTTTTAGGCCTCCTAGAACCCGTTTTCTTGGTTTTTATAAAAAACGGTCTTAAAACCCCCCAAATATTTTTGGATATTCTTTCTAGTGGTACCCTAGGCTTCAAGATTCACTAGGTTTAAGGTCTCCCAAATGGCTATACATATGATTATCCTCATACCCCCTACATTCAAGGGTTTCTAGGGTTTTGGCTCCTTTTTCCAACTTTGAGGGCTTCATTGACCTCCTCAACTCTCCTCCTTTCATAGAAATGTCTGGAATACATGTGTTCACATTCCCATTCTCTTGATTGGCATGATCCAATCCATTTAGTAGTTTTCTTTACTGTTGTCCTCTCCAAGCCACTAGCCAGAATGCACTTGCACTCACCTAGTGCTTGATGGTTTCATCACTTTCCCTGCAAACAAAACCTACTAATTCACTATGTACACTATTTACATAGTAACCAAATTGATTCCAAGTGGTCATGAGAGGAAAGCCATGAGAAGTCAAGTGGGACTCATTATTCACAAAACTGGCCCAAACCGGCAGTGAGAGCAAGAACCCAAGAACTTGCAAAATTATGACCAGTCGGTCTAAATGACTAATCTAGTGGTAGGTACAATAATTAAATGACACAAATGAAACAATCAAAGCATCAGATCAGTCCTTTAAATCCATTCTTGACTAGATGAAGACTCAAACACAAATTTTCACTCAAAAGTTGTATTCCAATCACACAATATGCTCTCCAAGTCTCAATTCATGAAAAAGAACTTCCAACCCAGGTATTAGGGTTTGGATGGCCTGATATACCTTTCTCCCATGTGCTAGTACCCTTGGGTTGGACTTAGAACAACATTAATGCTATTTTCCAAGTTCTAGGACAAATTGCCAAAATGCTCAAATTGTCAAGATTTGCTTAGGAACTCATAGATTTCCAGACTCTAAGCCAAACCTACTCTAAAACACTCCCAAAAACAACCTAGGGACTTTATAACATAGACCTTATTCCCTTGGTGGTTGGCTAGAACCACCTACAAGCCAAAAATCACTAAGATCTTCCAAAAGACCTTAAGGTGCTCCTGCACCAATTAGGTATGTTTAAGGGTGACTTTTGGGTCTAGTGATAAAAAATGTGAAAATTTCAATCTTGCGCTAGAAGTTGTCTTTGTAGCCTTTGAAGGAAAATTTGTGAATTTGTATATTATTGTGAAAGAATGGAGTTTTTTCTATGTAATAAGGCTATTTTTAAGCCATTTGTATGGGTTTAGAGGTCATTAGATGTACTCATTAGGTTGGAGGAGTCTAAAGTTGCAAATTTGTAAGTTGCTTAAAGAAACAAATATGAAATGCAACTGTTACCTATTTTGAAATTTGTATTTTAGTTAGTTAAGGGTGGGGATCAGTTAGAGAAGGGTGTAAAAAACTATGTAAATCCTTGAGAGGCTCGAATGTAGGTTGTTGGTGAAATTTTGGAGAAGATATAATAAGAATTATTAACACTGTTCTCTATTTTTTAGATTTTTGATACAAACTTGCTGATCCCATACTTGGTACGACCTCCGTATTTCCTGTATAGTCCCAAGGCTGACACAGATTGAAAGAGGGCTGAGTTTTCTTTCTTTTGGCAGTGGTTTGGTGCAAAACCATAAAGGAATAAGAGATTTCTTATCATTGAGTCAAGTGAATGTTGGAGTCTTAGTGGGCATATTTGAGAGAAGTTGTGTCAAGTCACAACTTGGTTGAGCCACTCTACATCACCAATGGTTCTTTGAAATTTGAAGAGTGATTGAGAGCATGTCTTTTTGTTAAATAGACCTATTCACGGGTCTAGGACAATCTTGAGTCCATTTCTTATTTTTATTATAAATTATAACTTGCTTTCTCCTTAGTCCATTTCGTATACAAGAAATAATATTGCAAAAAGTTGACATATAAATTTTTCGATAGTGACAAATCAAGAACATATTGGAATCTTTTTATGAATCATTTCATGGAATGCCAATTGTAAACGTGTTTTTTTCTTTTAGATAAAGTTGTTTAGCATCAATCAATTAATATTCAAGACAAACCATGAAGGACAACAATGATCAATGCTTGGGCTAACCAATTAATAATTATACACGTGAATAAGTCAAGCATGTACAAGTCAATAAGGGAAGCACAAGTACTCAAAAACACGTAAGCCTCAAAAATTATACACACAAATACATAGTATACACAAATTAATATAAATTATATGCACAAATACAAGGTATACGTATAAAAACGCGTAAGCTAAAAAGTATACATTCGAACACATGTAAGTCATAAAGTATACACGTATGTTGTAAAGTATGCACTTGAATACCTATAACTCATATCTATTGAACCATCAATTTAGAATGAAAATATGGACACCATTGATAAAATATATTTGTATTATCCAAATAGCCATGTAGGCATACATCAATATATGTCAATATAAGTATGAAATATATGTAAAAAATAGCCATATAGGCTTATGAGAATCCCATATAGGCATACAATGTCAAATATGTCCAATAAAAAATATGTGCAAAACTACCATGTAGGCATACAACAAAGGGCTCTGGAATCAAAAGTCATTGCTCTCCATGCCTTGGAAATAAATTATTTCCCTTCCCTTTTGATCAGATGGTGATAAGTCTATCACTCATTTTTGCTGCGCTTGAGGAGTGCTCCTACTGCTCCTCCTCGAATTTGGTTCATGGTGAAGTTTTAACTATTACAATAAGAAGTAAAGACATGAATATATAGAAATTACATTATAAAAAATGATATATTTGACAAAATAATCACTTACTGCCATCTCATGATCTCTCTCCATGAGGGAAATATTCTCATGCCCATGCTCAAGCGTGCTCAAGCCTTATATAAACCACACAAATAGAAATTAAACTATGTGAATCAATAATGGTTTGGTTTTTCCCTAACATATATAATGATAAATGTAAACTGAAATTTACTAATTTTCCTCATACCTCTCCTTTCAGAGCCATCAAGGATTCTATAATAGATGACAAACCAATCTCCATTGCCCTTGTCACATTCAAAGCTGTTTCAGGTTGCAACATTTGAAAATAAAATAACAAATTATTCAACGTAATCAATGATGTGCATATAAACTACACAAGTCTATTAAGTACTTGATTCATTAGTTAAAATATTTATTCTATTACCTCCATGTAGGTTTGAGTAAATCCACTGCCACTGGGAAGTTTTCCATTGAAACCTCCAATATTAGTCTGTTCAACATCCAAAATCACATATTAAATTACCATTCGTGAAACAATGGTATTAACATGCAACAAATTTATAATTGTCTACTAGATACATAACCCAGTGATAGGTAAGCTGAAAAAATAAGTTGGTGGGGGCCCGGTGTATCCAGTGTCAATATTGTGACCCTACAATTTTATTAAAATCATAAAACATTTTTAGTTCAAATTCAATGAAAATGCACTAACTTTTACCTGACTATCAATTCCATATACCTCATGCAAAATGTCATCTACTCTCTCCATCTCCATAGCTACAGATGAATCTTGCGTACGAGTCTCTTGAGTGTCAGTGGGGTCATATGAACAAGTAGCCTCGCAAGATTGACACACATGTGTTCGAAGGCCACCACTTGAAGACTCCCCTAGATGGCGCTATAGAATAGGGCTAGTATGATGGATGACACTCTCGGTCAAAGTGTTGATCATCTATAATGTTTCTACGTCAACACTTTCCTTCATGACGAAAGGCATAAAAATGTGCTCATGAGGTGGCCTAGCGAGAGCTCATCTACCTTGCCGCATAGGATTTGACTCTGCACTGGGTCTATCTTGAGCTGACCCCCACCTCTCCCCTAGAAATACCTAATATCAAAATAATTTAGGATTTTGTTCAATATGAACTCACTATATAGTTTCCTAAGGAAATATTGCGGGACCTCGCAATTGTTGCACGGTGGGTAATCGAAGACCATGTACCACCTATCATAAAACTGGTCCCTAATCTGTTGGTGGTGGCACCAATGGATAAGAAACCTCTTCCCATTGAGGGTAAGATTTTGATTTGTGCATGGGTCATTGAATAATGAGCCCAAATCACCTTTTGTAATTTTTAAATCCTTTATATCTTTGTATGATAGTTTATTTGCATGATAATTCCTAGCCGCCTACCTCCTATCTTGTCATCCAATTATTTTTTTGCTAATTGAATCTAAATTTTTTAACATATCTTTCAATGAATTTTCTAGGGTCATTCTTTTTGCGGTTGGACCATTTGGATCACTCAACCTATTGATCAAATCCTCAATTTACCTTTTGCTCTCAATTTCACTCTTTAAATTTTGTTTAGTGCCAGAAGGGGGTTGAGTGATTGGTGGAGGTTCTTGTTGTTGTGGTTGATTTTGACTTGAGGATTTAATTGGTCTTCTTGTTGAGGATCTTGAGGGTTTGTAGGTTGATTTGCATCTCCTAAAAATTCAAAAAAATATATATCAAATTCAACGTAAAACTAACTAATTCAAAACAAAAACCATAGAATCCTTACCTCTCACACCTCCTCGTTGTCGTGGTGCCATAGTTGTGAAGAAATAACAATTTTTGGTGAAGAAATTTGTTGAATTGCTCCTCCTAGAACGCGAGTGCAAAAATATGGGGGTTTTGGCCACGGCTAGAAGAAAAAAATAGTCAAAATAAGAATAACAGGTTTTCTTTTTTCTTTTAACAAGCAATAACATGGGCATGTTATAACATGAGCATGTTATAATATGCTCATTTTATGACTTTTCAAAAGTTTTTTTGAAAGGTGTTTATGAAAAGGCTACCCATTTCCATGCAGCCACCCACATAAGGTACACAAATGACATTTGAAGGGTTGTTTTAAGGAGGAGGAGCTTACCAACATTATTGAGAAGGGCCCCTTTCCATGCGGTGAGCTTCCTTTGAAACCATTCCAACCGAGTACACTAAATAGAATTATCCACCTTGCCCACTATAAGTAGCATACCCAGATAATTCTAAGGGAGGGAGAGAATTTGACATTGAAGAATTTTGGAAATCCTAACTTGGAGAGTGTAGACACGTAAAACTAACATAATGCATTCCACTTTAACGAACATCCAATTATACTATTAATCAATTATAACAATTTATTGATTAATTCCCTAAGGTTCATCATATTTACCTAAATAAATCAAATTATTTAATTAAGTCCTAAAGTTCTTCTTATTTGATTCAATAAATCAAATTGATTTAAATCAAATGTCAAACTCCTAAAATCCTCCAATTTAATTAATCTAAATTAATTAACCTCTAATCATGATCACCTATTCTCCAGCTTTTGACTCAACTAGAGTCAAATCTAAACTCTTAACTAACCCACCCACTTGCATAATAAATCACTTTAATTGATTTATTAAAAAGACCTATTTTCCCTCACAAGGGAATATTCCCAAGGAATATGCCCTCATTAACTCTCATGTTTGATTTTTTGGACAAACACTATTCCCCCCAAAAACCCTCAACCACATGCATTTATGGCCATTTTCAATTTTGAATGGGCACATTGGCCAGGACTTGCACATTCCTCACCCTCTCACACCTTGACAAGTGGCATCTTGTCATTGGTCCATGAATGATCCCACATTAATCAACTTGGCCTCTCCTCCCTTCAAGTTCAACTATAAGTTGAAGGCTTCTCTCCTTCAAACAAACAACACATCTTGATGCAAGGTTACTCTCTTCATTTGAGAATCAATCTTGCTCTTCATCATCCACATTTGAAAGCATCTCCACTATAGGCCACTTGAGTTCATGAGCATCTCATTGTCTATCATCTCATCATCTTGGCAATCTTGCTTATCATGGATTGGGTAAGGGCTACATCCTACGTGACAGAGTGGCACCCACCCACTATGAGATAGTTGTGAATCATGTTTGCATATGTTTTTTGTTTAGTTTGCATTGTTTTCATTAGTTGCATTGTTTAAAATGGTTAGATATTTCATAGGGATGTTTAAGTTTGCTGATTTAAACTAACTTTTGTGCTAACAACATGAAATTTTTTAAGTCTCATTTGCATATTTTGATGTCCACAAAATGGTGCTAGAAGGAGGGCATGAATGATATAGCACCGTATACAATGTGATAGTTTCTTTCATGAATAGAAAACTTTGAACTATTCTAGTTTGCACTTTATATTTGCTGCAAATTTATCTTTTGGTACGAAGATGTGTTTATAACTTGTCTTTGCATTAGTGAAAGGTGAAACTTTAGTAGTTTTGGACCTGCATTTAATAAGTGATGGATTTACTATTGTCTTATATCGTGGTTGGGGATTTATAATCATGGGGACTGTATTTATTATTCAAAATTTTGTATGTCTTCAATGAGGAGAATCATGATTTTCTATGGCACTCATCCTTACCATTGTGTAGGAAAACTTCTTACACCATACTGCTAGGTACCTTGAATTAACATGCACCATTTATTTATTTTTGGTGTCAGAATTTGTAGTTAAAATCTGATGAGATGTTAGCAGTCCTCTGTTTCTCAGAAGCTCGCGGTGATATACATTTTGACATAACTTGTTTGGCGTGATTTTTCTTTTTTTCAAAGGTATAGGTTGGTTAGAGGTTGTAGGAGTTGGGCATTTAAGCTTGAGGTATTCTTTCTATGTTCAAAGTCTAATGTAGGGTCTGCCAAAATTAAGTGTTGGAATTGTACATTTATGGCCACACCACTCTTTAAATGCCATACCACTGTGGAAGTTATATGTCAATGTATATAATCAAAGCTTTAATACAGTGTAACCCCTATGTCAAAGGCTATATCACTATGTTTTCAACGATAAAGGCTTTGTGTGGTGACCACAATGTGTAATGAGATTCTCGACATAAGAACCTGTTTAACATTGGCAGTGGTGTTGTTTCACTTCATATAAACTCGAGTTTCATTTGGGGATGATATGATCAGCAAGTACATTAATCTAGCGCCGCCTCTCTTCACTATAAATTTAGGTAGCTCCTTGAATAGTATTTTACAAGCTGCATTGTGCGCGACCTCTCTTCACTAAGGGACTGTGATTTTTAGTTTGGTGACCTTTTTTCACTTGCTTGTGCTTTAGATACATTAAGCTGACAAAGGAGGGTGTGTATGTCAAGCCATGTGTAGGAGAACAACTCATTTAAGATTACTGTTGATAGTGATACTATGTCCTCATTTTACCATTAACATCTATCAGAGTGCAGATGCGTGGGAGGTTTCCCCGAGTTTCTTTTTTAATTCCTTTTAAGAGTGTTCCAGATTCTTGAAAGTCAACCCGCTTTAAAGAGTGCTCCATCGACCAAACTCTTTGATATAACTTGTATGCCCAACTTCCAACTCATATGTTATATCATTGTACTATTTTTGATAATTGTATCTATAGGGAGCAGGTCAGGCGAAAGATAGTGGCACAAAATTTTTTATTTATTTATTTTTTCAACTGTTGTTCCTAAAAATGCATACCTTCCATCCAAATGGAGTCATAAATGAATACGTCCCTTGTACCTCTACCTATTGCTAGTATGTTGACGGTTTGTGCCTTTAAATGATTAATACGCAAACTATTCATGGCTGAGAATGAATCATAGAAGATTGGTGATGGCTGACTGAGAACATCTAATCACCCAAAAGAAATTTAAAGGTATTTGACAGCTCTACAAGAATATGATAAAAAATATCAGGTGAATAATATGCGGTAAAATTTGGCCAACAAGAAAATTCCTAGATCCACTAGGTAGTTGTCATACCCCTCATCGCCTTCAAATAACTCTAGTTTTTTTAAACACGCCTGCAGGTCGTAACTTCTTTTGATTGCTTCATTTTTGTGAGAGTATCCTGCAAAGAGCTGCCTCTAGAGTTAATTCTATTTTGTAATGACCTTGCCATTCGATTTTGGACATCTCCATAGCACAAGTAAAAGTTGGTGGGCCCTTTCTCTCAAGTATTGTACTTTAGAATCTCATTCTTAATGTTTCTAATTCACCAAAGAAGGGTTCTTGATGAGATTCTCAATAGTTAATTCATCAGTTATTCCAATCCATTAGATTCTATGATGAGCAATGATATTAGCTGTTGTTGCAAGCTTTCTCTGATGCCTCTTCATGCTTTATGCATTGTCTTTATTATTTGTTGGATTTGTGACAATCGCCATCATCTTGAAAAGTCATTAGCTACGAAAGACATTGAAATTGTGAATTAGGTGGTCATTTAATGTTAATGTTGCATAGGAATCTTACCCAGATGTCTTTTCATCTCAGTTGGTGTGTGCTTTGGAGCCTTCAATGTCATTTTCATTTGTGGTAATTGCACTTAATTTCTACCTTCCGACTGTGCAAGAAGGGGATGCAAGTATAGATTATGAACACCAAGAATAAATACACCTGAAAGTACATATGGATTATGACTGGCTAAGAGTGGTTCCTTTGTTTATTTTTTTACCATGCAAATAGTCATTTCTAAACATAGTTTCTTTTAGTCATCCTTTTGTAATTTCTAACATTAGTAAAAAACATGATTAAATCTAACTTTGAGTAACTTTGTATGCAGATTAAAAGGGGATTTATGAGGAAGATGTTTAAACAAGTTATTTTGATGAGTTTATACATTCACTATGTTGGAAACTATATTTATTTATCATTAGATCTTGCAAGTATTGTGCTTCTCATTTGTGATAACTTTGTATTGTCTAATAGGTTGACATCAAGGTTGAAACTAAAGGTTGAAATCAAGGTGGAAATTTGAAGACAAGTACCTGAATTGAACAAAGGAACAAGGTTGGCATCAAACAAAAATGAAGGAAAATGGAGTGGACTTGGATATTTTCTTGAAATCGAGATTTGAAAAAATCATTTTTTAATGCTTGTTTAAACAATCTTAGAGCTTCCATTTACTACCCTTTTTTTTTCTGTTTTAGACCAACTCACATTTCTCTTTAGGTTTAAAATTAACCACTTGACTTGATCTTTTCAAAGTTGGTTAAAAAGAACCTTAGACATTTACTAGATTTCAATTTGGACTTAAAATTGAACAAGGCAAACTTCACATTTCAATTGGTGCTTTTAAAATGAACTCATCACTGCTTTGAGGTATAAAATGAACAAGTGTCTTTCATGTCTTGCAATATTTTTCACAAATTAACATCATTGAAATGCGTATGCACTTCTCTCATGCTTCACAATGATCTTGAGAATCAAAAGCATTTTGGTGATATTAACTTGTCAAAAACATTGCCTTCACATCTTGATTTGGGCATTTTAAAATTGAACAAAACACTTTGCGAGTGTGAGTAAACTTGTTGCGAGTGTTCTCCCTTTGTTTCTAAATGAAGCTTGATCGAACTACGGATGAGTTTATTCACTTTTGTTTAACTTAGAGGGCCTACCTTGTGGGAAAAAGTACTCACCCAAGGGAATGACCCAACGGGGAACACGCTAAATCCAAGCGACTTCCAACTAGTATATAAGTGTGGATTCTTGAGGAAAGTTCAAGAATCACGAGGATTATTCTGATGAGATGGACATCAATGGACTCTCGCTGATGTAGGATAATCCCCCATGAATGAAATGCCTACATTAGAACCCTTTGTTTAGAAAAAGGCCAAAACCTTGTCTATCTTGTTAGTGCAAGAGGTGATGTCCTCTGAAGCCGCCCCATGTTATACATGTGGTTTTGTTGTAGAAATGGAAGGTATGCCATGGGAGATTCATGGGTACTAATGCTTGGCCGACCCGAAGAAGTGAGTGCCACGGAGGGGAGCCAGTGTGGTCAAGCATTTAGCCATTCACACAAGATATGCACAGTTAGATTCATCCAAGTGGGAACCCAAGAAGATATTGCCTCATCATCCTAGGGTTGTAAAAGTGTTTGGAAGTAAAAGATAAATTGCTTGGTTCTCAAAATGATTGAAAAACAGGCTTTCACAAAGCCTCCAAATTTCAAACCCCTTTTAGGAAACAGATACCGTTGATGAATTGAAGCACTCTTGCTTTCCCTAGGGATCATATCCTTAGAGGTTTCTAAGTGTTTGAATTCTATCATCATTTGTTTTCAATAAGGTTAAACATAGGAGACTTTTTCCCTATTTTCCTTGATTTCCGCATAACGGACCTTGTGGGATGAAAACGAAAGTGGGACATTAGGAATTTAGTTTGAAAACATAATCAAGCAAGTGCTTTTGGTAAAAATAATTCACTAAGACAAGATAAAAGACAAATTGGATTACACATGTCTTTTCTAAAATGATTGGTTTACAACTTTTACAAAAATCCCATTATCAACAGAACCCCAAGCTTTTTGAAAGGTTTGCTTTCCTCCCATAGGAATCATAGTGTGTTCTTCAACACCGAGGTATCGTAAGAAGAAGTGTTATTCTAGGTCAATTATAGGATCAAATTCAATCATGTTCATCCATCCCTAAACCATCGAAATCAGTCAAAAAATTCACCTCACCAACAACTCTTGGAAACTTTTTCAAGATCTTTTATGCTAAACTTTTAGGTGAAATCAAAACCACTTTGTTTGACTTAATACACCTAGTCAAACCATCATATTATACATGAGTTTTCTCTAGGATAACACAACTTCCTAGGGTTTACAAGTTGATCTTGTTTGGCTTACAACACTTAGCCAAATTATGAAATCATCACCCCGTTTGACTTAACACACTTAGTCAAACTGTCCTCTTATGTACAATTCCATTCTAGGATAACGCAACTTCCTAGGGTTTACAAGTGCATTTATCACTTTTTTTTGACTTTAACACATTTAGTCAAACTATCAATCCAATCACGATCAATCAGAGTCCTAAAAGGTTTAGCATTTCTTTCAAAGTTTCTTTAAGAGTTCCATTCATCTGTATCACTCATCTTTCGTTTATCTCATCCTCATCATCACTTTGATCCTTCAATTATGCTAGTTCTTCGCTTCTTTGAACCTAAGGTTTAGACCGATCTAAAGGATTAGAGGTTCATCTCTTACATTCTTGAAAATTGATCTTCATTTTATGGTTCAAACTTGATCTCAATAGAAGAGGGACATGGAATATAAACTTGATCCATCCATCATGAGAAATTTGAGTCAACCAAACTATCCAAGTCTCACAATGCCAATTGATTATCGAAACTCACATTTATGCATGACATCATTATCTCCTCCAAACTTCAATGATACAAATGTGAGTATACCTAATCTAAAGTTTGGAACACCTTTTCTAATGATAGATTTAAATCAAAGTCCAAATCTACAAATCTATCAACCAAACACTCAATGCATGAGTTTTCCAAACAACATTATCCCACCAAATCCATACATGCCAAGTACAAATTTACCAAACTTGAACATTTCGAATCCGCACTTGATAAATTTTGGGGTAGACATGTTTGCAAATCCCATCAATGTTGTTCAAAATCCAAGCAATATGTTGATGACTCTAGGTATTGATCCAAGTGAAGGTAACACCATGCAAAATCAAAGTTACCTAAATCAAGGCAGTATGATTCCCAACCACAAAAATTTTCAAAGTCAACCTATAATGCCAAATCAAAACATCATACCCAATCATCCCATTTTTCCATCGATATCGCAATAGCAGATGGCAACCATCCAAGCAATCCCAACAATCAACACCATCCCCAACCCACCACCACCACCACCACCACCGCCAAAACACAACACAACCAATTCATTCTCCATAATGTTGCAAGCTGCTCAAGAAGCTTCCCACAAAAAGGTGCTCCAAAAACAACAAACCACACATGCCGCTCAGATGGCACAAGCAATCCAAAAAGCACACACTCAAGCATGAGTGCAATTCCAAGCTCAGCAAGCACAAGTACAATACCAAGCTCAATTGCAAGCCCAACAAAAAGCATTGTTGGCACAAAAATGACATGACCAACAACAAGCATTGTTGGCTCAGCACCAAACATAGGAATTACTTGCTCAATATAGCTTGCAATAGATTCTCACCACAATTATTGAAATCAAAAATCAAGATCAATCTCTCAATAAGCACCTTGAAGATTTCTCCACCTCGATCAATGATGAAATCAACATACACCAAGAGCCACTTTTCAATCATGATCAAAACTCACCAACACTACCCAACATCACTTGGTCTTATGGTTGAAGACATTGACAATCTCTCCACCATAACGGCTAAGGACATTGATCAAAATCAATCTATCAATGAGCACATTGAAGATGTTTCTACCCATATGATGATCAACTCACCATACATCAAGAGCCACTTTTTAATGATCTATTTCAAGGAGTGTTGGAATCTTTTGATCCCATTGACATAATCCATGATCCATTCACCAATGATCATTTTTGCAATGTCTCTACATCACCTTATGAGTTAGAGGACATATCTCAAGAACGTATTCCAAAGCATGATCAAAATATTCCATCAAGGTCTAGCAATGGCCCTTCCAATGACATATTGACATCCCTCGACCTCATGATCATGGATAGTGAAGGAATCCTCAAAGATCAAAAGTATATTGAGCCACTTTCCATGCCTAAGAACGATGTCCAAGAATCCCTTGTGGACAATCCATCCTTTGAAATTGATCCATGTCAAGAACTTGATCCAAAGCATGTTGAAAATAGTTCTAAAATCACTCAAGATCGAGAATTCATATCTCCAAGATACTACAATGATCTAATGGGCACTCTCCTATCTATACAAGATGCCACAAATGATGATCATATCCATATAGCACACAATCATCCATCTCCCATGAGATGCTTTCTTTGGATGGACACGTAGATGATCTTCATTCAAAACAAGAGTCTCATACTCTTGACAACATTACCAAGGAACAAGAGTCTCCTACTCTTAAAATTTGTGCACAAGACCAAGATGTAGAAAAATATGGAGACATAACACAAACAAATCATGAAGAAGGCTTCTATAGAAGCAGCAAATCAGAAACATCATGTGAAAGAATATCAGGAATGAATCATGAGGAGGAATTTTACAAGGACAGTGAAGCATCAACACTCCTTGAAGAAGCACTAAAATCTGATATTTCACAAGATCAAATTAAAGATATCAATCAGGAGGATCCTATCACTTATAAATTGGGATCACTTACCTTTCTTAGAGAAAGTTATCTCATCACTAAAGAAGATAGCACCTTTGAATATCTATGACAAAGAAGAGAAAAATTAACACCTTGTTTCCAAGGTAAATCATATCTTTTTGCAAATAAAATGTTTCAACAGATGAATTATCAAGGTAGAGGATTAGGCCTACATGAACAGGGTATCCTAGAACCAGTGCAGATTATTGGCAATCCTAAGCATCAAGGCCTTGTTTATTCAACAATCAAGTGATCTAAACATATCAGTAATATTTCCACAAAACAAGGGGCAACTTCGTCTTGAGAAAACATCAACATAGAGAGCATGAAGAATCCTTATGATGAAACCAATGCCAATACTACAACCTGTCACGTCATGAATCTTCATCCACCCATCACCCTATCCACAAATTGGGACCAATGTCAAAAGAAAGATTCAAATCAAAGCATGAAGAATGTTATCAAGGAAAACGAAGCTAAGAAGCATATCGAACAAATCAAATACATATGGATACCAAAGAATACAAAGAAAGATTATCCCTATCAAACTCCATCAGTCAAAGAAACTATGGGGCAAAATAAAAAGGGGGCAATTATCCAGCAAATATGTCGACAAAGGAAAAAGAAGGCTTCTCAAGCAACATACAAAGTGTATCAAGCAGTTGGTCCTAATTCCACATACACTTCTGTATCCACCCATCATTGCTCATCTTCCCAAATTTGGAGAGTCAAAGGCTCCAAATTATCAACCAATCCATCTTTTATCCCTAAACACACTTCATCCATGCCTCTACGCATGATATCCAAGTCCCACATTGACCATGTATTGCCAGCGACCCTTCATCATAAGGATTTAGAAGGCACTCTATCGCGATGTGCACACAAAGACAGAGTTAACACCGGTATTAGCAAAGCAGATCAGGGATCTCAAAATTTTCATTCAAGTGCACGTGTCTTGGCAGAACAACTTCTTCAAGTAGGCTACCGATGGCACGTTATGAAAAGAGCATCAATGTCAACAGTACTAGGTGATTCAACATTAGCTTAAAATCTCTCAGAAAATACAAAAAAAATCAGAAAAAGGTCCTGAAAAAATGGTCACCTTGATGAAAACCTAGCAAATAGGCATCTTGGTGACAACAAAAAAATCAAAAAATAAAAAAATCCAAAAAAATCAAAAAAAGGATTTGAAAATAGTAAAGAAAAAAATTGTCCTCTAGCGAAAACCATTTCGGTGGCGCTTTGGACAAGTACCATGGTGAAAACCTAGCAAACAAGCATCATGTGTAGAATCGAGCATCTACATGCATCAGTTCAGGAGAAAACATCTTATCGCATCCATAATAAAGCCGACATTCCATCCATATCATCCATTTACCCAGGAACCATTCATCCAATCCAGTTTCATATATTTGCATCCATCTTCCACCTTATCTAGATCTTGATAAAGGTTTGGTAAATGCTTTACACTTGCTTATGGTAGTCATCTTAACATGGGTCATTTTCATTGATCCCATCCTACCCAACACTATCTAAGCATTATCCGAATGAGCATTCCTCTTTTTGAACACCCTTATCTTATCGCAAGATAATTCATATCCATTCATAGAAGAATCTACCCATGGTTGTTCAAACATTGCTAGACACTGGGGGCAGATATTTGCATCTTGCTTCGAGAAAAAATCTTGAACTATATCTTCACACTTATGTGGTGATATGAGCATTGGAAAACATAAAATCAAATTGGTGAAGGCATTTGTGAGCTGCCAAATCCAAATCACTAGCCCATGGCATATTTTGACAGGAAGACGTTCCTCATTAAGCTTTATCTTTCGTCGAACATCAATCCAAACAATTCATATCAGTCGCATCTAATGTGCACTTTAGTGTCACATCAAAATCATCAAAGCTATTTTGTTCCAAATCAAGCTTCATCAATCTTGATCAATCGAATCCAATCAATCATCACCTTGTTTGACTTAACACACTTAGTCAAATTATCATCTTGTGCATGAGTTTACTCTAGGATAACACAACTTCCTTGGGTTTACAAGTTCATTATCATCTTGTTTGGCTTAACACACTTAGCCAAATTATCAAATCCATAATCACCTCATTTGGCTTAACACACCTAGCCAAATTATCCTTTTTGTACGAGTTTATTCTAGGATAACACAACTTCCTAGAGTTTACAAGTGCATTATCACTTTTCTTTGACTTAACACACTTAGTCAAACCATCAATCCATCAATTTGATTGATCAACCTTACGCTTGATTTTAAACAAGATCTCAAAACAGAGCACTGATATCATCATGTATCAAATCCAAATCATCAAAATCATACGAAAAATCCAAAAACATTCAAAAAATCAAAAATCCAAAAACATCCAAATCATTCAAAATAAAAAATAGACTCACCTTTTTGAACTACATCGTCTCTAAGCTTGAACATAGGCAAGGTTGATCTTTGATCATCCCCCGAGACAGTTAGGGTCAGTCCTTAGGCATTCATCGCATTGGCAATCCGTTTGCCCATTTATTTTACATTTTAGGATTTTAGGCGTTCGTCGCAATGACATCCGTCTGCCCATCTAGTTAGGCATCCATCACAGAGGCATTCATGTGTCCATCTAGTTTACATTTTAGGATTTTAGGAATCTATCGCAATGACATCTATCTGCCCATCTAGTTAGGCATCCATCGCAAAGGCATTAGTTTGTCCATCTTTTTCACATTTTAGGATTTTAGGCATCTGTAGCAATGACATCCGTCTACCCATCTTGTTAGGCATCCATCACAGGGGCACCCATTTGTCCATCTAGTTTACATTTTAGGATTTTAGGTGTCCATTGCAATGGCATCCATCTTCCCATCTAGTTAGGCATCCATCGTAGGGGCATTCGTTTGTCCATCTTTTTCACATTTTAGGATTTTAGGCGTTCGTCGCAATGGCAATTTGTTTGCCCATCTATCTCATTAGTAGTCAAGTCAATTGGAGTCTGAACTATGTTATTTCTGAGCTTAAACGTAGGCAAGGCCATCCTTGATCGGCCCCCGAGACAAAAAATTCAAAAACATTCACAAATCTTGAAAATACCAAAAAAATTTGTAAAACATCTCAAAATTCCAAAAACAGCCTCAAAATATTTGAAAAACCCAAAATGGTGCATCCATTTCATCTCACTTTCACCCGTGATTGTCATCACTCAAAATAAAGCATCGTCGCTTTCACCCTTTGATGATTCAGTCAAAAGCAAGTCTAGCAGGTTCAAAAGTGAACACCCTAATCGTCAAAGTCTCAAAAGTCTAGATCAGTAAGCAAGCAAGTTGGTCAAATTAGAGTATCAACAACTTATCACCCAAATCAGTGTCATCAAAACCTTGATCACTACATGTCTTAGGATGAATCCTTCCCACGGTGGACATAAGCATCAAGTACCCCACAGTAGTTTAGCCTTGGCTAGTGGTACAAAGAACATTAGCTTGTTTCTTTTCTTTATCTTGGTCTTTTTGACTTATCTTATTTTGCACTTATTCCAAGGACCTCTCAATGATGCCTAAACAAAGTAGGTTTAGAGAGAAAAGAATGGGGCAATGATCATTATCTTTTTATCTGTTATGCTTGTTGGATGTTCTTGTAAAATAACTTGGTGAATACTTGCTTTGTTCGGACCGTCCTAGCAAGGTTTTCGTATGTCAAGTGTGAACAAGAGCACTCCTATCTGATTTTCAAGTCAAATTCCATCACACTAGGCGCAACGCCATCCTGGGTCTTAATACCTTGATGCATCGCACCTATGTGTGTTATCAAACATAAAGAAAGGTATGCTCTTTTCCCATCCTTGGATAAGCAATACATCATCATCATTCATCATTTCTAATAAAGTTGGTTTGTTGAACTTCTACATCTTCTTGGATTCAAGGGTTGATCCCTCTCATTCTTCTATCCTCTTTCATGCTAACAATGTATCCATCCTGCATTGACACTCTTATCTTGCATAATCATGCCATATCCATCCCATGCATAATCACGTCATCTCATTTTCATAATCATTTAAGTTGTTTAGGATAATATAAATTTGTTATTCTAAGCATCTTATCTAACCATCCATACATTCATTTTGAACCTCTTTGTCTCGAGATCCACCTCAATATTTTCACTCGATCTCTCGAGGGGGAAATGCACTAACGTACTTCTTTTCACTGGGGCATCTGATAAATAAAAAATTCTTTATTTTCAATGTCAGCAACATCATTCTTTAAACCAATGCAACAAGTACATTGCTTCAAAGAGGGACAAAATGTAGACATGCAGATTTGACATCATCATCAATGTTCACCTTCTGATTAAATAAATCAAGTTCTATTTAATTAAATCATAAATCTCCTATGGTCTATTAATTTAATCACCAATATTAAATTAAATGATCAATTCTCATTTCCTCTCATTTGATTTTAAAAGAAATACAAAAATCTAAAATCAAATGTCATATCACTTAAAATCCTATTAGATTAATCAAATCATGATTAATTTAATCCTAATTACATGAATCCTCTAGATTCATCCACTTGCACAATAAATCATTTTATTTGATTTATTAGAAAGACCTATTTTCCCTCACAAGGGCATATTCCCAAGTAATATTCCCTCATTAACTCTCATGTTTGACTTTTTAGACAAACACCATTCCCCCCCAGAACCCTCAACCACATGCATTTATGGCCATTTTCAAATTTGAATGGGCAGATTGGCCAAGACTTGCACATTCCTCACCCTCTCACACCTTGACAAGTGGCATCTTGTCATTGGTCCATGAATGATCCCACATTCATCAATTTGGCCTCTCCTCCCTTCAAGTTCAACTATAAGTTGAAGGCTTCTCTCCTTCAAACAAACAACAACACATCTTGATGCAAGGTTACTCTCTTCATTTGAGAATCAATCTTGCTCTTCATCATCCACATTTGAAAGCATCTCCACTATAGGAAACTTGAGTTCATGAGCATCTCATCATCTTGGCAATCTTTCTTATCATGGATTGGGAAAGGGCTGCATCCTACATGACAAAGTGGCACCAATCCACTATGAGATAGTTGTGAATCATGTTTGCATATGTTTTTTGTTTAGTTTGCATTGTTTTCATTAGTTGCATTGTTTAACATGGTTAAATATTTCATAGGGATGTTTAAGTTTTTTGATTTAAACTAACTTTTGTGCTAACATGTTCATGAAATTGTTTAAGTCTCATTTGCAGACTTTGATGCCCACAAAGAGTAGGTTCAACATTCAAGAAAAAAGTAGCACTTTTGTTAGAGTTAATACATTTCCCAGAGGTCAAAGAAAACTTAGATAGGTTGCCCATCCAACCATTAGCCTCCACCAAGGTGGCTTCCCCCATCAAGATTGTATCATCCAAAAATTATTGATGGGAGATCGAGCTAGACATAGACGAATGGACAAAACCCTCCATAGACCCATTCAAGATTTTAGTTTCAAAATTATGACCAAGAACTTTGGCCATTAAAAAAAAGAGATAGGGGGATAGTGGATCAACTTGATGGATGCCACCAAAAGCTGAGAGAAAACCTTGTGGAGTACAATTGATAATCACTGAGTATTTAGGAGAAGTCACACAACTCCATATGAGATTCATAAATTTACCTAAAAAGTTGAAACATGAAAGAACTTCAAAAAGGAAGTCCTATGACATGTTATCATAGGCCTTGGAGATGTCTAGCTTGAGTTCCATACTTTCCTTTCTACTTCTATCCATAGAGTGGAGGGTTTCATGCACCAACATGATAGAATCTGTTATTTGCCTCCCAGGTACAAAGCCTTTCTGACCAAAGTGTATTAGCTTGTTTAAATGAGGTTTGATGCAATTGACCAACAATTTGGACCATATCTTGTAGAATGTGTTGCATGGACTGATAGGTCTAAATTTGGTCAACTTGTTGGCCCCCTTATGCTTGGGGATAAGAACAATGAAAGTGAAAGCTAGAATGGTTTCTAGGGTTTAGGACCTAGAATAATAATATTCACTCTCTCTCAATTCAAGAACAAACCCTAGAGATCTTGATGCAAAGGAGAAAGAGATCTTGAAATAGGGTTGTCTTAGGGGCTAATTACAAGCTAATGAGGGGCTCATCACCAAGCTAGGGCTTGGAAAGTCAAATAAAATGAAAATAAAATTATTTAACCCTAATTCAATGCAATCTTTCACTAAATGACCTAGAAATGCAAATAAAACAAAATAAAAAGTTGCAAGATGAAATGTGTGCACCTAGGAATCTGAAGCAAAACTGAATGAGATTTGAAATGTGAAAAATCATAGAATTTTGACCTATTGGGACTCATATGCCAGTCTGGGTGAATCAATCCTAGATCTAGGTTTCTACATAGGAATAGGTTTCTAGAAAAAAGGGTATCTGAATCTGCAAAAAAATCTTGAAAAACCCCTGTAGTGGGACTCATTCACCACTTCTGGTGAATCAGTCCCATTTTATTGTGAAGTGTCCTAGGAGAATAATCTTGAATTGAAACTTTTCCAGCCTTTGAAGATGGATCAAATAAGCACTTTTCCACTGATTTTATGCAAATTGGATGAATATTTTTCCCTAGATCTGAGTTTCTATGAGTCTTGATATCTTTTCATGCCAACTTTGATAACATTTTAAACTTTGTAATTTTGGTACTTTTGAAGGATTCAAATCTATTTTTCTTCAATCTATAAACCTACAATCACACATGTAAAGAGGAGAAAACTTATTGATTGTTAGTGAATAGGGGTTTGCCTTGGTCAAACCCCTTTTAGGTAATTAAATGAAATAATGAAATAATGAAAGATGAACATGAAACATAAGACATAAGACATGAAACATGAGCAATGATACATTGAATGATGTCTTGTAATACAAATAAATAATCTAGCATGAAATAGCCATGAAGGATATAGATCTAGATCTTGAGATAAGTGTAGAACAATGCTTGACCTTGGATCTTGAATGCAACACAACAACACTAGCTCAATAACATGCTTGATGCTTGATAATCTTGAATTATTGAAAAAATTGATGAAGAATTCTTCCCTTGAATAACTTGAAAAATGATCTCGTAAACACTTGAATGCTCTTGTGAACTCAAAATTGGTATAAGAATGCTCATTCAACTTGCTAGGTGTAAAAATGAGTGAAAGAAACTTGTAATTATACTTAACTATGTAAGAATTCTAGAAATTACAACACTACAAGCTAACATCAAATCTAGTAGGATAAAATCCCGCCAAAAATTTGAAGTAATTTTAATTTTTGGCCACATGGGACTCATTCGCCGAAGGTGGAAAATGAGTCCCATTAGGCATAATTTATGGGACCAAATTTAAAAATTCTTAAAAAGATGTGAAACCAAGTTCGAGACCAAAAACCCTAGGAAGGAATCATACACCCAAGGTGGTGAATGAGTCCCAAACCACCAAATCTATGCCACATGACTTGAAAATAGTTGAATTATGATTGGATGTTGATTTGTGTCAGGATTATCCTCGAAAAGATGCATTAAATGAGGCTTGTGCATGCAAAATAAGGCCAATTAAAGTATAAAGAAGCCTAATTATTAATTAAAACCCTAGAAAAGTGTGAAAGTGTGTTACACCACTTTACAACACTCCAAATAAGGTAGTATTAGGTTTATTTAGTTCATAAGGGCCCAAGACCTAATGTGAGTGTGTTAAACACATTACAACACTTAGTTAAGGAAACCTTAAGCTTAATTTAACAATGAGGGCCCAAACAAGTGTAAAAATGTCACCAACTACATTTTTTGACACTACAAAAAATGTTGTTGAATTCCTTGAGAATTTTTTGAGTCTACAACAAGGAACTTTCCCACAACAACCATAACATCCTAACCAACAATATTCCAAAACATTTGAAAGAAGAAAGGTGGGAAACCATTTGGACCCAAATATTTGAAAGGACTGAGGGAAAACACAACCTCATGGATCTCCTCCACCTGGGACATGTTTTCTATGGTTGAAACATCCAGCTGGGGAAGGACCATCGAAATAATATCAAGGATATCACCCACCAAAAACCCCATCAATTTAGGGTTTAGAAGATTGTGGAAAATAGAAACACCAGCATGGGCCAAATCATCCTCACTAGACACAGTAGAACCATCATCTAGGACCAATTTTGGGATGGAATTACCTTTCCTATGTTGTGATGCCATCATGTGAAAGAATTTGGAGTTTTTGTCCCCTTCATGGAGCCATTGATTCTCGGACCACTACTTCCAATAGACCTCCTCCTTCATGATAATGGTATGAAGTTCACTGAGCAAAGTCTTTTCCTTATTGACAAAATCCTCCTAAAAGCCCAAATCCAATATTTTTTGAACTTGACAAAGTTGATCTTTGATAGACTTATTTTTTTTAGAAATATTGTCAAAGCTTCTCTTACTCCATACTTTGAGATTTCCTTTGAGATTTTTGAGTTGTAGAGAAAGATTGTACATAGCAAAACCACATCTATGACCCACCCACCAAGAGGTCAAGAGATCCTTGAATTGGAGTTGATGAGTCCACATTAATTCAAAATGAAAAGGCCTTTTCACCAAAGGTGGAGGGGTACTCCAATGAATAAGAAATGAGATATGATTCGAACCAATTTTGATTAGAGAGGAAAATGATAGCAAGATAGTGTCCCAACAAGAGGAGACTAAACATCAATCAAGCTAGACCTGAATAAGGTGGTCCCCTAACTATTTATTAGACCAAGTGGACGAGCAACCTTCTAGATCCAAATCCATCAACCCACCATCATGCAAAAAGGAGTTGAGGCTGAGCATAGTATCTAACAAATCTTGAATACCCCTTGCTTTTCATAAGGGAAAAGAGGAGGTTTGAAATCACCCATCACCATCGAGTTGCAACGTAAGAAGTTATTCCTACAACTAAGTAGATCAAGCCAGGTGGACCTCCTCATAACCATATTGTTGGCTGCATACACATTAGATAGCACCTAGTATGATAGATCACCATTTTGGGAAAAACCAAGATTGAGAAAAAAAAAAACTTTAGAAATAAGAGCACCATTGAGAAAGGGTTTCTAGATAGTAACCAAGCCATTGAAAGCCCCAACAAAATCCACTAGCAAGAATGGGCGTTAGGCCAAACAAACTTACCAAACTTAAATCAAAATCAGCAACTGTCATTTTAGTTTCTTGTAGGAGAAGAACCTCAAGATTAAATTATTTGATAAAATACTTGACAATATACTTCTTACGAAGGCTATTTAGACCTCTAATGTTCCATGAGAGGATCAAAATTTCTTGTTTCTTCTGGAGCTGACTTGCTCCAAAGTTGCCTGATTGCCATTCACAATATCCATAGCTATACTTTTTTTATCAATTTGTTAGTGACACATAAATATGTTAATTATTTCAAGGAAACCCAAATAGAACATGGATAAAAGATTAAATCTATTGAAGATATCCAATCATAAATTGTTCCTCACTTTAATGAGTTTTTCAAAGACATCACTAATTTCTCTATTGATAAAAGATATATAATTTTAAATTTTGTTCCTAAAATTATTTCCCCTTATAATCTCTTCCTTAATGGGGCTATTTATATGGATGAGCAAGAGTAGGTTATTTTTATAATTAAGAAAGATAAAACCCTAAGTTTTGATGGATTCTTAGTAATGTTTGTAGAGATGATATTTTGAGGATCTTGAGGAGCCACAGAGTTCAAAATAAATGCTAAAATATCTTAATAACTCTTTGTATGCTTCGATTCCTAAGAGTGATAATGTTTTGAATTTTTTTACTATTGAACCATATGTTTTTGAAATACTATCTATAAGATATTTTTTAAAATTGTTATTTGAGAAGTTGAATTAGCTCTTCCTTTTTGACATTTTTACATAATAATAGAGTTTAATTAGAGATGTCAAATTCTTGATAATATTCTTATTTCCTATGAAGATATAAATTGTATGCATGATAACAATAAAATTTATTTGTTTATATTTAAGCTTGATATTTCTAATTATTATGACAAGGTCTACTATTTTTTAAATATATCTTTTATGCCTTTGGTATAAATATGCTAATTGGATTAAATGGATCATGTCCTATTGTACCTCTCCATTTTTATGATTAGTAATATAGTTCTCATTTTTATTTTTCTATTGTAATAAGGCCCATGGCAGGGATAACCTCTCTCTCCATATCTCTTTTTCATTCTAATGAAAGGATTTGGTGGGTTTTAAAGAAACTCAAGTGATCTAGCTCTATTTCTATCTTTCTCATTATGCAAGCAATGGATCCATTTTCCCACCTTCAATTTTTTTATGAAATTTTTTCATGTCAAAAAATACCATTGAGGAAGATATGTATCTTATGAAAGCTCTTGATATTTATATAACTGTGCCTAGTCAGCTCTTGAATGAACAAAATTTTTTGGCTTTCTTACTATATTCTTCATTTCCAAGTTGGTTATTCTCTTATTAAATATTTGGATATCCTTATTTCTTGTACTTTCCTTAGGAGAAAATACTAGAATGTTATATAAGATTTTTTCAACATCATATTAGTCATTAGGCACACAAACACCTTTATTTGGATAGAAGTATAGTTCTTTTTAAATCTGTGATTGAAAATCTCATAGTTTATAGATGTACGACTCTTGTATCTCTAAAATGATTCATTTATGTTTTGTACCATAAGATGAGAAAGCTTCTTTGGGAAGGAAATTTAGAGAAAAATAAATGGAATTTGGTTAACTAAGATAAAATTTATCAACCTAAATAGAGAGGTTGCTTAGGAATGAGATGTTTTCTCTTTAAAAATATAGCTCTTACTGCCAAATAATATTAAAGATGGTGTGGGGAGAAACAAGATTTATGTGGGAAAAAAAGGAATCTCAAGTACTTGGATTCAGAGAATCATTCTTTCATTCTTAGGATATTGACCTTTTTCAAGGGTTCTCAAAAGTAGAAAACAATGAAGTTAGTTATTAGTTTGATTAAAGCTATTCTTTTCTAGATTATGGGGAAGAATGAAATTTCTCCTTTCTAGCCTATGGTGTGTGGAACAAACATAACCTTTTTTTATGGAATTCTATTACATCCTTGAGTTAAAATATAAATGTATCAAAGTTCGTTGGATTTATATTTCTAATTTTTTTGTAGGGGGTCATGTAGGACAATGCAAAGATTTAGAAATAGAAACCTAAAAATCTTCAGTCAACTAAACAAATTTTTGTTTTTATTGAAAGAATGACTCATATTTGAGCATCCTAAAAGGTCTATTTACATAGAAATTCAGATTTTTTGTGATGGGAATTAATTTTTTTGAGATGTACATGATGTAAATTAGTTATAAAATTATTTTTATAAAAAGTATGAAATTTAAGAACTTTGAGATTTGGAAAAATGTCTAGTATCCTAAATGTCAAGGCCAAAGGTTAATTATTTCATATGGCTTGTAGCTATATATAACTTTATTCATCATGATAATCTATAAAAATGTGGGGTTATTAGCTTGAATAAATGTGCCCTTTGCCTTGAAAATGAAGCTTTCTAAAGACATCTTATTTTAGCTTATGCATTTACCACTTTCCTTCATCGTTTATGATGTATTTTTTTAGGAATTTCATGGAATAGTTTTGATTATATCTAGGACTCTCTTGTAGATCAACCACAAACCTCTTTGAAGCTAAAAATCTTAATTTGTTGCATGACATTGGTTTTGGTATAATCTACTAAAATATATAATGGGAATACAATAAGAGGATTTAAAATGGTAAAAATAGGCATATAAATTAGGTTTTTGATATAATTATGTTCAATTTAAAAGAAACCTATCAAGTTTGGATTCATGATTATCAAGCAGTTCTTGATCGGAATTCATTGTTCTAGTAAGATTTGGTATTTCTTTTAGTTTCTCCCTCTTCTACCTCTTCTAATAATAACACTCAATAATTTTAACTTACTAAATGGGAATGTCCTTTGACAAACTTGATTAAAATTAATGTTAACGGAGCTTCAAAAGACAATTTTGAAAATACTAGTATTAAAGGTGTTTATTGTGACCATAATGATAGGGTTAAGTCCTACTTTGTTATAGTTTTAGAATTGATTCTTATAATTTTTCTAAGAGAATGACCATTTACCTTGAGCTATTTTAGAAGCTAGGATAAAGTATTTTTACTGATATTATTCTAGAATTTGGTTGTAAAATCTTAATTGATCATTTTAGAAGGAAGTCTTCCTCTCAATTCCCGTAGTGGTAGCTAAATGAATTTAAGAAAAATGCTAAAATCCTTGTTCATAGTTTCAATGTTGTTAAGTGGAACCATACTAGAAGAGAAGGAAATTAGATTGATGATTTTTTGACAAAATTAGCTTCTATTTTGAATGAATACTAGTAATACTTAGGATTGCCCTCTTTAAGACTTGAGCAAAGTTATTAACGGTTTTATGAAGTTTGACTATAATTCCTCTTTAGATTTGTGATTTCTATAAATATACTTCTTATTGTTGTGCTAATCCTTATGATGCTCTTCCTATTTATTCTCCTTTAATTATATTTATTATTAATATTTGTTTTAAATGATTTTTCTATTGATCCAATTTTGTAACATAAATAAAATGATTGCTTCTAATATTCAGAACATATACCATATTCAAAAGAACAGGTGCTTATACTCTATCATTAAGACTTACCTAGAGGGTTTCTCCTCTCTTATTGATTGTCTTTTAACATAGCATAAATCTTTTTAAGATTGACGGGCCTATATATTAGAAAAACAAAATATGTCAAGAAAACAAGTGTACATTGAACAACGGAACCGAATAAATTACAAAACCGTTCAAAACAATTTATTGTTCGATTCGATTAGCCAGAGCTCCCCCCTTCCCTGTTCAGAAACGAAAATTAATAGAAATATTGTTCAAAATCCTAATGAACAAGTCTTGGGACAAGCACTTGCGTAGGAAGATAAACCCTTATAAACTAGAGAGCATAAAGATCAAAAGAAGACTGAGCGTGTGCAGGAGCGATACAAATCCCAGTCGACAGGGACTCCATACAATAGCTTGTTCGAGGTATCCAAAATGCAACGGAAGGCGAGTGGATCCACCAATGTGTCCTGTTTCATAATGAAAGAGAATCTATATCCTACTGTTACAGATGAGTTATGATTGAACACAAGCTCCGGCACCTCCGTTATATTTCTGGCGAATCTACTGCTATTTCGCTCTCCCGATTCGTAACGGATCACTCTGCCTGGATTCGCAGCAAACAGCCGATCGAAATTTATTCCCTTTCCCGATAGAAATTCTTTGCAGCCAAATGGTCGGACATGCACAATCACCCCTCCCTCGGGGAGAAAAATTCCATTCATAAGCCCCGTCCCATCCATTCCAAACAACACATCTGTCGCACCCATGAGCTGCACCTGCTCTTCCATACTCATTTCTTCCGGATAGACCAACTCCACGCTCTTGAAATACCCGCTCTCCACTGCGATCCTCTGAAGCTCTCCAATATTTATTATCACCCTGCTCGATTTCCTGTCCACCATTGTAAGTCGGGGCCGTCCAGGCAGATCCTTCCATGAAATCGCCTTCATGTTTCCCAATTCGTCACCTGGATTTCTCCCGGCCTCTAAAGCGTCTTGCGGCGCGACTCTTTGCAAATTGAAATGCTCAACCCTAGGTACATCCCTTACATTGAAGTGAGATCTCACAGCACTGGAAAACTCTTGCCATCTCTTCAACGGAGCGCGAAAGTTGTAGTGGTCGAGATCTGCACCGGACAAGCCCACCACCAGATAAGAGAAGCAAACAGGATGCCTATCCGATTGCTTGAGTAAGTTGGCCAGTGCCCTCACTGGCTGTGCACTGAACATTCTCATCAATGGATCCAGCCTTTTCATATCAAAGAAGGGAGAATTTTCCTGCGCTTGCTGTCTGTCATGGCTCTCAATACTGTCGCCGTATGCGTAGAGACGAATATTGTTACCCGCGTCGTGGAAAAGAGCACTGAAAATTTCCCATAGCAGGGAAATCCCATTGAACATTGCATGCCCGTACTGCGGCCAGTTGATGAGCGAGAACAAAATTGACGGCTCGTAGATTCTTTCGTGGCATGATAGATGCGGCTCAAAATCCTCAAATGTCGTTGCAGAGGGAACAACCATGAGCTCTACCTTTGGAGTGGATCTCTGGCCTCGGTTAAATTTGGTTGTGAGAAGTATATCTTTATCTCTGGGCAACTCGCTGCAGTTGATAGTCGAGGGAAGATAGAGCTTGCGTTCTGCAAGAACCGCGTCTTTTAAGACGGCGTATTTGGGGAGAACTTTGGCCGAATCTCCTCTACAGAAGGCGGAAAGAGAAATGGCCTTTAACTTGTCAGTAGTTCCATTTAATGGCGGCAGATGTTCATCTTGATAAACTCTGTGTAACCGTGAATCCGCCAGGCCTAAGAAGCGCATCTGACTCTGTGCGTCGTCATGGTGATGGGCATTGTTGTGGAAGATATTTGATTGGATCAGCCGCGTTTCCCCAGACTCGTATTGCCCTCCACCTGTATACACTGTTAATGCAATTATAATGAAAATGAATTGAATCGCAAGAGCAAGCAGAATGCAGGTGGATAAGGCTCCCTTGGAAGACATGTTTTGATGGCTCTTTCTTGGGGACACCACTTCTGCGCTTCTCTTTCTCATCGCCGTAGAACACAAACGACACAAGGGAAAGAGGATATTGAAATAGGACACAGCGAGTTTGTTAAATTCGATGTGATTGAAGGGCTTTATATAACCAGTTTAGAAATCTTGACCCAGTAATTTCGAAATTTCGAAGCGGCTTTCCACATTATTATTATTTTATATTAGTTTATGATACAAACCTTGAGATAAAAGCAATAAAGTTGAAATTAATTGTCTATTAAGACGGGTGCAATTAACTATGTAAATCGCCAAAATTTAATTTAGCAGTAGAATATGCACCTTTCATTAATTTCATTTCGATGGAGAAGCTGTTATACAATAATTGCTTAAAGAGGCTCAAGTTTACCTGGCCATATTTTATGGGACGGTTTCGATGCACTCAAAGTTCATTGGAATGAATGTGTACTTTATATCTAAGAAATGTTAGTGAACGTCACTATAAAATTTAAAAGATAACAGTAGTTTTATAGTTCTCAATTTGTATTTCAAGAATTTTATTTGAATTGTATCTATGACATGATATGTAGTCTAGCTTTTAAATTTAATTTCATATGTTTTTTATACAATATCATATGAATAGTGTGACATGTAGTCCAAATTTTTACTTTGATTTGATTTGATTTGATATGATGTGCAATACCATCATTAATATTAAGGAAGAAGACAATATTAAATACACACTCACAAATAATTGAGAGGGTATTTGTCATAATATGATCTATTAATTGAACATATAATTCTTATGATGTAAATATACAAATATAACTAGTTTAGATGTTTCAAATGCATCTATAAAAAATCACATGAAATATCAAAATTATTGTATATATCGAAAATTACTTTAGAAGACTAATCTTTTAAATTATAGAAAAATATTGAAAATTATATTTATATAAGAAAAAATATTCTTGAAATGAAAGTAAATAATATTTTTTATTTAATTTTTTCAAAATTTGGTAGTTAATTTTCTAATAAATATATAATGTAATAAATCTAATTAAAAAATATTGAGAGATATAAAATTATTTTATTTTATTTGTAATATTCATTAATATTATTTTGAAGAATTATTTTTATTTACTTAAGAGATATTTTATTTATTGAAGAGTTTTTTTTAGTTTTTATGGTAATATATCTAGATTGTGGATTTAGAAGCCACAAAAATAAGACATTAAAGAATTCACATCCTAAGAAAAAATTTATCCCATTAATCTATTGAATAAGAATCTTATTTCACATATTTACACAAAATTTTATCTCACAAATATTAAAAACATAAGAATTTTTTAAACAAAAATAGAACTATTTCATACCCATAACTATATTGTTATTATATTTTTTGAGTGATACAAAATAAAAAAATAAAAAAAAAGCTATTCTATACTACTTAATGTTATTATTAAATTAAAAAAAAACCATCATCCAACCTTAAAAGAATATTTTCTCTCTATAGTTTACAATACACCAAACTATATAACTAGCTAGTAGATTCATAAAATTTTCAAAATTTATGTAATAAAGGAGTGAGAGGGAAGATTAAACATCCCCTACTCTAGGGGACACTTACATTTTTTGTACATCTAACCTCCCACATAGGATGGGAGAATTGGACCTACACTATCTTTGAATCCATCACAAAAGAAGACATGAATAATAAATTTAGGTTTTATAGATATTTCTACCTTTCAACTATTCTTTATAGGTTTTATTTATGGATATGATACACATTCTTTCTTAACTTGTGGAAGTGTCCAAGTTAGATATAATGTCCTTTTTGTGAATTTTTAGAAATGTGTAATTTTTTGTGCTTTTGTGATTAATAGATTATAGAATATCTATAAATAAAAAAACCAAAAATTAGTTTAAAAATAATATAAATCAATTCTATTCTTTCATTCTAAACTATGAAAGTTGAACTACCAACAACATACAATAAAATAATTGGATTTTCTTATATGATCAATAGTATTAATCAAGTATAACTTTTGTTATGAATAAGAGGGTACACTATGTTGATATATATATATTTTTTGTAAACATCAATACCACTAAGTCACATTCAATGACCACAATAGATAATGTGATTCAAGGTCCCCAACTATACTATAGTGAATAATACAAATATTTTCTAGTTACTATTACCATTTAAAATAGTCCTTGAATATATTGGTAATAAAAATATGATATGTAACATGTATTATTTAGTTTAGAAATAATAATAAATACAAATTGTACCTAATTCCAAATCTTAAGTCTTTTAATAATCAAACAACTTATGTTGATAATAAGTAGTAGTATAAGATGAAGTTATATAAACTAATATGAAATATGGAAAACATAAACTATGCACAACATAACCTCTATTATGTACCAATAAACAATAAAATATAATACTTAAAATGCATATGGTAGATTCTATGTAGCAATGGGGCCAATGGATGATTTCTTTGTGTCACATGTGTTTCGTGAAGCTAATTCTTTAGCTAATGGCTTTATGAATGTGGGGCTTTCATATCATAAGTGTTGGCATTATTATTCAGAGCATTATTAATCATGATCAAAGATTATGCCAAGTTGGTGGTCCTTTTGGGAGGTAAAGGATATTTATTTTGAATTTATCTCCTCTCTATTTGGATTAGACGTATGGAGGTTAACACATGTCCATTTAATAATGGAAAATATTATGGTAAGGAGTCAAAGGATGTGCTTTGTTAGTGATTTTTTAAGAACCAAACTTATTCTTACCACAAACCTATGAACTTGCCAAGGACAATTATCAGTAAGTGCAAGGATTGGCCAACACATAAGTAAAGGCTTTTAGTTCTTTAATTCTTCACTTTAGGCTCTGTTAAACCAGAGATGCTAATCCTGAAACAACCTGTGTTCCTAGATACTAGTGTGTCTTTGGTATTAAACACAAGATAAGCAAACGATTCTCCTTAACTATTTTAAAGGCATCCTACCATAAAGATTTGGCTAACCTTCACAATAGCGAGTAACCTAAACAAGAGAAGATATAATTCCTTTAACACTCCTACACACCCTAAAAAATAATTAACAAGTAATTCGATTATATTTGTGTGATCATCAGTCAAGTCGATTACCAAATAGAGCATGAATACTAAACAAAGCCATTGCTATATTTTGTGAAACAAAGTCTAACGACAAACCTATATGATATAGATAACAATATTGTATTTTAGGAAAATACCTATAGGCTTAGAAATACTGCCTTACAATATGCCAACTAGTTGTTTCCATAATTAACTTATTACTAGCATCCTTATACAAAGTTTATATCAAACCCACTATTAAGTTCAAGCATTTACATACATTCCTTGAATGGATGAGCAAGAATACAACAACACATCTATTGAAATTCAACAGAGACAAATAAGATAACCATTGATTATCATATTCATAGCTTGTATAATTTGTACATAGTAGAGAAATGTACAAAAAATTAGTACTAGTTAGTTGTCTATATTGTTATAAAAAACCACACATAATGGATGATCCCTTTCTAGAATGTATTGCCAAAAAAACTTAGTATCCATTTTCCTCTGTACCTATTTCCTTTGAAAATAACTACTTATTGACACCCGACTTCTTGACCTCTCAACCCCCCTTTTATAACTAGCCATAGAATCCCTTTTATAAGACAAGGGAGCAACAAGCACTGACTTGAATTACATTTTACATTTCATTTCATTTTCAGTTCAAAAATGAATTTCAACAAAAAATAAGAGAATATTCCCCAACTGATTTAAGGAACCATCATTTTAATTCAAGTGAAAACAAAAACAGAGTCCAAGAAACCGTTAATAAGAACATCCCCACCACTCATCAAAAGTATAGTTGTGGACTTACCAAAACATGTAAATCCAATTTACTCCTATAAACATCACCATCAACAAAAAAGCATAAAAAGCTCAAAGACCAACTTCATAACATACTGACCAAAGAGAGCATATCAACACATAGGACCAAAATTTTGAGCACCAACCAAGGAAAGAAACATGGTGTTACTTTTCCTTGTCACCGAGAGAGTAGGTGTGTCCAATCAGTGTCCTTATCTGCAATGGAGTAACCATAATCACCTCATCCTCAAAATCATCCCAATATTTCATTGCCATGAGATATTGATGATATCCAGAATTAGTTTCATTTCCATTGTCAAAGGAATCATCAGAGACCTCAATGGGAGAATGATGATGTGCCATGTAAGTCCAATGATATCTATTCCTTCTAGCAACTTCCCTTTCTAGCCTCTCAACCTTTTTATCTTTTCCTTTGGGAAATTCCCCAAAGATAGTTTGATCCCTTAGGTGATAGGAACGTTTAAGAACACCTCGTGTTGAATCTCTAGTAGTTCTTGTCTTCTTTGTTGGTGTTACTAGTACTTCTGGTCCACCTTGCTCACCTTGAGGAGGAGAGTCTTGAAATTCAAGAGGATTGAGCCTCTTGGAATGGTGGATTAGGCTGATATTCACACTTACCTTCCCCATTTTCTCAATTTGTTACTTAAAGAATTCACAAAGAAAAGTCACCACCTTGTTTAGAAAAACTAACTCAAAATCGCAACCTTCTCTCAGACTTCAGATTTTTTGCAATCAAATGGTGGTAATAATTAGGCAAGTGAAACTCATTAAATAGAGAAAATTGGTGCACATCTGCATTAATTATCCAAGAAAGCTTGTGTGAGAGCATTAATAGTCATTTAATCTGGTTTTTAAATCTCAACCGTTGATCATACTTTGAATCAAATCAATGGTGAAAAAATCCAGATTATTAATGATGAAAAAATTAAACACATGCATTTGATACTCGTCCCAATCAAGAGACTCGAGTGAGATAAGAATTTCCTTAACTTGCATGTCAATCATACGTTTAATTTTCTAACCAGATATGTCATGTCACATTTACCCTCTTTCCCATAGAAAATAACTCACTTGTAATTCATCATAGAAGGACAGCAGGGAACAATCATGATTTACCCTCAGAGTATCGGCCCATACCCAGCCTTAATTTAGTTTTACCTTCCCACATGTACCAGCCACTGATAGATTTGATGACTCTAAATTTTGTTTACCAATCTCACAAGCATGGTGAGGAATTAGCTCTAACTTTTGGCACCATTTTTATCTTGGTATGATCTCAGCTAACATATCCAACTACATCTACCTTCTCGAACTTTGCAGAAGTAATCCACACGACACATGCCCACTTGCCTATCAAAAGATATAGGACATAGGCGGGACCCACACGGGATGGTGGGGAGTGGTTAGGATTGAGCCACATCACCTGCCATCGACCATTGATTTAAATTCATACAAGGAAAAACATAATTCCTAAGATTTGGTAGATCATACATAATGACAAATGTTACTTCACCCACTAACCCATGTGAGCATTACTCCTTAATCTTGAAAATATATAGGCATGCAGAGAACATGTGCCATGACATCTTCCGTTTGATTTTTCCTCGAACAAATTCCACCACCCTGTGAGGATTCATGACCCACCATAAAGCAGTACCATGTGGCTATTTCCCGCTAGCCCATATCCTTAAAATAATATGAAATAGAACAAGACGAGCTCACAAGGAGTGGTGCAGGTATGGCCATGTCTTCCATCAATCAATCATTGATCCTCTTTGGAATATGCTAGTCATCTTTACCAAGGAGGTTGGGTCTACCATTATATGAGACATTTGGTTGAAGCCCTCCAGCCCATGTGAATAAAATAAGAAGCAATAAACTAGAATGGGCAGATGAAGAATGACTGAGATTGATTCTTTTGATCAGACGACCTATATGAAGCTTTAATTCTTCACATGCCGTAGAATTTATTGATAAAAAGGGGGGAATGATTAGGTGAATGAGATATTGACCCATTATAATAAAGGCTAAGGATTTAAAATTTTAAGATTAGGCCTTCGACCATAGGAAAATTTAACATTCAAAAGGATCAAGGTGACCAACAAAGCTAAGATCAGGGACCGGTAAAACAATGACCTCAATGGCATAAGTGACAACTTAGGTGACTGAGAATGGGGAGAAATAGGTCAATGTAGTTCTAAAACAATGAAGGGTTTATTTGATTTACATGCCAATTTTTAGAAGGTTTAATGAAAATAAAATTGTATCACAATGATGAGGACATGACCTTAAATTAGGCACAAAGGACCAAGCTAGACTTTCACAATTGTTAGGATGGAAGCAAATTTTTTTGAGGGGTTCCATCAGTGGATCCTGTTGGGGAAACATTCCTCTCACAAGCATGCTGAGATCCTTGAATCAATGGGAGAGCAAACCAAGTGCATGGACATTGGGTGGTAGACCTTTATTCAAAAATTTAAACCACATTTAATGGCCCTAGGCCACCAAATGAGAAAGAAGAATCCACGTCTTCCTCTATCAAAACAATTAATCTTAGTTGTCTGTATTAAGCCCAGTCTGAAAATACTGTTCTTTTTTATCTGAAAAAAAAACCACCCTTGCCATGCTTGATCTCATCACTAAATTTTTTATCAACAAGACTATTCTCATGCACAATTACTTCCCTGTCAAATTTGATGGGAAAATTGAGAATTTCACAATGTGTTTTAAAAGGGTCACTATGAGACTTCCCCTCATCATTCATCTACACATCAAATATGAAACTCTCATAGCGGCCAGGCTTAATAAAGACATTGTGCTCTACATATAATAAGCAATTCTCCTGTGTGTTGGGCAAAGAATGCTCACACTTTTGAAACTTCTCTAATTTAATTGCACCATATGTCAATTTATTATCATTCCAATAACATAAATCAGTCACATCATCACATGCCTCAAGGTTTTGAAAATTATATTTGTCAAAACCCTCAATATCTTTATCAAAATAATTTTGAATATCATCACTTTCAGGATTAACAAGATTAATAGGATCAACCAAAACATTTTTATGTACACCATCAATTGATAGACATATTGCCCTATATGTCAAACACTCAAGTTGCTATTTGAAATTTTATCATTAGACTCTGAACAAGTATCTTGGTTTTCCTGAGCACAAATGCTTTCTTTATTAAATGAAAACATGTCCATAATCATATTGTGAAGATAAGGGACATCAACAAAGAATTCAATCTCACATTCACTAACATGAGATCCACCATTGTTTATAACATCAACATTTTTATCATTTTTAACATTGTGTCTAGGTTTAAGATATTGAATACACAAGTTCTTACTTTCAAAGTGTTCGTCAACCATTGAATCAATATGTTCCAATGATAAAAAACCTGAATTATATTCCAAGCATTCATCACTGGAAACTTGTTCACTTACTTGTGAACAAGCAATATCATTATCATTTACATCATTATATCCTTGAGGTGAAGAGAACATCTCTAGCTCATCCTCATAGGAGCATTCATAACTCTCCAAAGAATAATCAGGTTCAATGTCATCATGATCTTCATCACAAAGAAATTCATCACTACATAGACTCTATTCAAAAATCTCAAAGTGAATGCTTAAATGTTCATCTTCAATATCTTGACCACTGACTTGTGATGAGAAATCAACAAAATTTTCAAGTGAATCTCTATCTCCATCACTAGTATACAGATTTTCACATATGTTGCTTATGTGCTAAATATGATTACTATATTCATCTGTATAACCAAGTGAAATTTTATTTTCTAGTACACCATTTTCACTTTTGTATGTGATATTATGATTTTACACAATGGGACAATTGCTATTAACATCTTGAGGCATCATACTTTGTGTATGGTCATATTTGGTTCCTTCAACACCCTTTATCCAATCAAGTATCTGATCACAATTGTGAGGTTTCAATTCTTTTGGCAAGGTACTCAACCCTAGCTCAAATATTTCACAAAATAAATCAATGCATGTTCATTCCTCAAGTTTGAAAATTTTGAGGACTTCCAACAAAGTATCCAAGAATCTTGAGAAAAAATCATAGGTTGATTCATCCTTGTACCTCTTCATGTTAGACAATTCTTTAACAAAAGATATCTGATCAACTTTGCTCAAACTTTGTTGATGTTCAACTTGGAATTCATTATGATCAGTGTATTGTAGTGATGGCAAAATTGGAATAGCAGAAGCACCATCATCTTGACAATAATTTCTATTGTCTAGTCCATGAGCTCCATTTTTATGAGGGGTGCTAGAAAAACCAATACTTGCAGCCATGTATCCTTTCATCATTGAATATTTCAAATTGTTCTCAATATCCGTGGTGATTTGGTATGCCTAATATAATGTTGCAGGCTCCTTATCTCTTAACAAATAGCTCATTTATTCATCAAATGCATCAAAATATACAATCAAACATACTACATCATTTGGTTTCAAAAATTTTGGAATGTCACTTAATGTTTTTGAAAATCTTAGATTGAAAGTTGGGACCAACTCACCTTCTTCTTTTTGGATGTTGTTAAATTTTTGTCTTACTGAGTATAGATTGGTTTTTTCTCCAAACTATTCCATGAAGATATAGAAAATTTTGGCAAATATGAAAACCAATCTCTAGAATCTTCGTTTAAATATTAAACAAAAAACTTCATAACAACATCCTCATGACTTATATAATAGTCTCCCATTAAATTAGAAAATATTTGCAGATGTTGAGATGCTAATTTTGATATTTTCCCCTTAAATTTTGGAAAATGTTCTCTAACTTCATTAGGAATAGGGTTTGGGAAATCTTGAATACCATTAAAATTCAAAGGTCTATATCATTCCATAGAGAAGCTTCTTTAATGACATGACAAGGGGTGCACATTTGAATGATACATTTTTTCCACATCCATTTACAACTTATAACATCAACTCTATAGTTGATCACCACCCTACTTCATACTTTTATCATGACCTTAAAATATTACAATGTATAACTCAAATACTTCTACATCTAAGATCTCTCGAATGGGAAGATTATAAAAACAAGCATACTTCTTCATTACAACATAGAAGCTTCAAATTATAGCTGAGAATTATGAAAAAAAATTACCACTACCATTCCCTTTCTTAGTGCTTTAATTCACTGAATTGGGAACACATCATTATTTTTATATTTCTTAAAAATGGCACCCATATAGATCTATTCTCTTTTGTAGGTTAAAACAGGGGAAAATACCTCAATATATTAGTCGGTATCACACTTTATCAGGTTCTTTTCATAGAGTTTCCACCTCTTTTGTAGAGGACCAAACATCAATAGTATTTCTTACTGGTTCAAAGTTCTTTGGAGGCACCACTCACTTTTAATGAGAATTTTTAATTCAGAATTTTTCGGACTCTATCAAGGTAGGATGATCTACTATAGGTACTTCTTCAAATTACTCCTCAACAAAGTCACCATTTATGTTGGTAATTTTTTAAGAACCAAACTTATTCTTACCACAGACCTATGAACTTTCCAAGGACAATTATCAATAAGGGAAAGGATTGGCCAACACATAAGTAGAGGGTTTTAGTTCTTTACTTTCCCATTTTAGGCTATGTTAAACCAAGGAGGGTAATCCTGAAACAACCTGTGTTCCTAGATATTGGTGTGTATTTGGTATCAAACACAAGGTACACAAATGATTTTCCTTAGTTATTTTAAAGGCATTCTACCCTAAAGCTTTGGCTAACCTTCACAGTAGAGACTAACCTAAAGAAGAGAATATATAATTCCCTTAACACTCCTACATACCCTGAAAAATAATTAACAAGTAATTTGATTATATTTGTGTGATCATCAGTCAAGTTAGTTACCAAATAGAGCATGAATACTAAACCAAGCCAGTGCCATATTCTGGGAAACGAACTCAAACCACAAACCTATATGATATAGATAACAATGTTGTATTTTAGAAAGATACCTATAGCCTTAGAAATACTACCTTGTAATATTCCCACTAGTTGTTTCCATAATTAACTTCTTACTATCAAACTTATACAAAGTTAATATCAAACCCACTATTTTTGATAGAGGAAAAAATAGGTTTTACAAGGACTTGAAACCACAGATTTTACAAGAAAAATAATAATAAACCATCAGAGTACCCCAAAAAAGGAAGGCTATGAAACAAAAAAAGGCAAAAAAGGATAGAAACCATTAGCCAAGAGCCAACAAAAAGCCAGCAAGAAGCCAACAACAAGCACAACCAAAGTTAACCAAGAGACTTTAAAGTCTCAGCAACCTTAGCTTCAATGTTGCACATTTCTTGGGTCACCTTCTTCAGGTCCTAAATCTCCAAAGGTGAAGAATCCACTTTTCTCTTCAGGTTGGCTCTTGTCCTCTTTGAGGGGCCAAAATCCTCCTGCTTAGTTTTATTCTTGTCAACTTCCAGATCCACAATCAACAACCCCTACTAGGTATTTACCATTCCCTCCACCATAGCGCTCAGGATTGTAGCGTTATGTTTCACAACTCTATGGTTATGCTCCATCATGGTTTTCATAGTATCCCTAATCTTTCCAATTTCCTTTTCTATGTGCTTAACCTTGTTCTCATTGTCCTTCTTCATCTTGTCCATGAGTTCAACCGTTCTTTGAAAGCATTCAACCATTTCCATATTCTCTTCCACAGTCCATAAATCCTCAGCAAAATTCTAGGAAGCCACTTTAGCTTCCATCACCTTCAGCTTGCTAGTGACTGCCCTATTTTTTAAATCGATGTCCTTTATCTCATGAAACACCCATTTCATGATTCTAAAATAGTCAACAACAACATTTCTTGCAATATCCAGAATATCATCAGGAAATTCCCAGTCCGACTTGAAGTAGTGGTCATCAAGGTTGAGGTCACAAGGGAATTTGGGTCCGTTCTCTCTATCAGTGGTAGGATAAGAGGTAAAATAGTCCTCACTGGCTTTGGGAGCAACTGAGTTCTCATCTGGAGAAACCCCAAAATAAGAAACCAACTTATTAATAGGGGGCTCCTTCGTCTTGACATTCTTCACCTGAGAAGTACCAAAGGGGGTATTCATAGGGTAGTATTTTTTGTTCAAGGGTTTACCCTAAAGGTTTTTCTTCTTTTTCTTACTGGGGGGGAGTGTCTTCGTCAGCCCACTTAGTGTCCAATTCATATTTTCCCTCACATGTGCTAGACTCAGTGTCATATCCTTTCGAGGTCGAGGCCGAACCAGGGTTAGACAAGGCTGACAATGTTTAAAATGCTCATAGATAAGCTGAATTAGGCCAAAATGTAGGATCAAATTCTTCTTAGGGTTTTTTATGTGTTCCTCAATACTATTATTCAAGGAACAAAGCAAGTAATGAGGAAAAGAGACCCTTACCTTATGTTGAAAATGATTGAGAAGGACAAAATGGTAACCATAGACTCTAGATAATCTATCATCCAACATGATATACTCCATAATAATTGTAAGAACCTCCCACCAAATCTTCTTGATTGTCCCAACATCAAAGTAACTATTGGAGATTTTAACCAACTCCTTTCTTTCCTCCTCATATTTAGGGAAATTGATAACAACTTCATTTGAGAACTTTTTGTCATGATAGAACTTCACTCCTTTAGTCGAAAGACCCATGATTTCCCCAATAAGAATCTCATCCATCTTCACCTTCCTTCGAGAGAGTTTAATTTCACTATCCTTCTAGTGTTTAGAAAAATACTTGGAAATCTTAGGGTCAGGACCATGGAGCTTATCAATAAAAGGCTGTAGCCCTCCCCGCCCAATTTGCTTCCAGACCTTCAAATTTTTCTTATTCTTCACATAGCCCATCGGCTCCATCCTTTTTCTATTTCCTCCCATGGCTGAAATACTCTTGTTCTAGAAGCTAACACCACAAAATAACATACCATAGAGCCCGATATCAAACCCACTATTAAGTTCAAGCATTTACATACATTCCTTGAATGGACGAGCAAGAATAAAACAACACATCTATTGAAATTCAACATTGACAAATAAGATAGCCATTGATTATCATATTCAGAGCTTGTATAATTTGTACATAGGAGAGAAATGAACACAAATTTAGTACTAGTTAGTTGTCTATATTGTTATCAAAAACCACACATAATGGATGATCCCTTTCTAGAATGTATTACTAGAAAACTTAGTATCTATTTTCCTTTACACCTATTGACACCCGACTTCTTGACCTTTCAACCCCTATTTTGTAACCAGTTGTACAATCCCTTTTATAAGAAAAGGGAACAACAAGCACCGGGCCAAATTAAATTTTACATTTCATTTCATTTTCATTTTAAAAATGAATTTCAATAGAAAATAAGAGAATATTCCCTAACTGATTTAGGGAACCATCATTTTAATTCAAGTGAAAACAAAAAAAGAGTCTAAGAAACCATTAATAAGCACAACCCTACCATTCATCAAAAGTGTAGTTGTGGCAGTACTAAAACATGTAAATCCACTTTACCCCTAGAAACATCACCATCAACACATAAGAATAAAAGACCAGAGACGAACTTCATAACACACTAACCAAAGAGAGCATATCAACATGCAAGAAAAAAATTTTGAGCACCAACCAAGGAGATAAATAGGGTGTTACTTTGCCTTGTCACTAGGAGAGTAGGTGTGTCCAATCAGTGTCTTTATCTACAATGGAGTAACCATCATCACCTCATACTTAGAATCATCCCAATCCTTCATTTCCATGAGATATTGATGATAGCCAAAATAATTTCATTTCTGCTATCAAAAGAATCATTAGAGAACTCAACGGGAGAATGATGGTGTCCCATGTAAGCCCAGTGATATCTATTCCTTCTAGCAACTTCCCTTTCTGGCCTCTCAACCTTTTTATCTTTTCCTTTGGGCAATTCCTTAGAGATATTTCGATCCCTTATGTGATAGGCACATTTAAGAACACCTCGTGTTGAATCTCTAGCAGTTCTTGTCTTCTTCGTTGGTATTATTGGTACTTATGGTCCACCTTGCTCACCTTGAGGAAGAAAGCCTTAAAATTAAAGAGGATTGAGCCTCTTGGAATGGAACATTGGGCTGATATTCACACTTACCTTCCCTATTTTCTCACTCTGTTACTTACTTAAAGAATTCACAAAGCAAAGTCACCACCCTATTCAGAAAAACTAACTAAAAATCAAAACCTTCTCTCAAACTTAATATTTTTTGTAATCAAATGGTGGTAATAATCAAGCGAGTGAAACTCATTAAATAGAGAAAATTAGTGTGCATCCACATTAACTTTCTAGGAAAGCTTGTGTGAGAGCATTGGCAGTCATTTAATCTAGTTTTTAAATCTCAACCGTTGGTCATACTTTGAACTAAATCAACGGTTAGAAAATCTAGATTATTAATGATGATAAAATTAATTGCATGCATTTGATACTCATCCCAAACCAAGAGATTCGAGTGAGATAATAATTTCCTTAACTTGTATGTCAATCATACATTTAATTTTCCGACCAAATATGTCTTGTCACATTTAACTGCTTGCCTGTAGAAAATAACTCACCTATAATTCATCATAGCAAGAAAATGGGGAACGATCATGATTTACCCTTAGAGTATCGGCCTGTACCCTACCTTACTTCAAAATTATCTTCCCACGTGTACCAACCTCTGATAGATTTGAAGGATCTAAATTTTCTTACCTATCTCACAAGCATGCTGAGAAATTAGCTCTAACTTTTAGCACCATTTTTATCTTGGAAAGATCTCACCTAAAATCTCCAATTGCATCCACCTTCTCTAAGTTCACAGAAGTAATCCATGTAGAACATGCCTGGTCACCCATGAAAAGATACAAGACATAGGTGGGGACCACATGGGATGGTAGGGAGTGGTGAGGATTGAGCCACATCACCTACCATTGACCACAAATTTCAATTCATACAAGGCAAAACATAATTCCCAAGATCTGACAAATCATACATAATGGCAAATGTTACTCTGCCCACTAACGCATGTGAGAATTACTCCTTAATGTTGAAACTATATGGGCACATGGGGAATGACTTTGATGAGAACACATGCCATGAAATCTTCCATTTGATTTTTCCTCGAACAACTTCCACCACCTTGTGAGGATTCAAGACCCACCATAAAGCAGTACCACGTGGCCATTGCCCGCTAGCCCGTATCCTTAAAATAATATGAAATAGAACAAGACGGGCTCGCGAGGAGCGGTACAGATATGGCCATGTCTTCCATCAATAAACTATCGATCCTCTTTGGAATGTGCCAGTTATTGTTACCAAAGGGACTAGGTCTACCATTATATGAGACACGTGGTAGAAGTTCACCAGCTAGTGTGAACAATATAAGAAGTAATAAACCAACACAGGCAGACATGGAATGACTAAGATTGATTCTTTCAATTAGATGACCCATACGAAGCTTTAATTATGCACATGCTAGAAAATTTATTCATAAAAAAAGGGGGCATGACTAGGTGAACAAGATATTGACCCATAACAACAAAGGCTAGAAGGATTAAAAATTTTAAGATCAGGCCTTCGACCATTGGAAAATTTAACATTCAAAAGGATCAAGGCAACCGACAAACCTTAGATCAGGGGTTGGTAAAACAATGACCTTAATAGAACAAGTGAAAACTTAGTTGTCTAGGAATGAGCAAAAATAGGTCAATGCAGTTCTAAAATGACCAAGGGTTTATTCAATTTACAGGTGAATTTTTAGAAATTTTTATGAAAAAAAACCCCTATCACAATGATGAGGACATGACCTTAAATCAAGAACAAATGACCAAGATAGAATTTCACAATTTTTAGGATGGAACCAAAGTTTTTTGAGAGGTTCCATTATGGTAATTATTTATGGGAGTCCTCGAGTTGTCAAGTTCATATAGATTTTGGGGTTTTTATTCCATTGTATCTAAAACTTTCTTCTTGTTTTTTGTATGATCCAGACTAACGAGAAGATGATGGTGTGGGGTGCTCTTGCTACCATGGGGGGTGATCATTGTAGAAAATAAATTGTTACTTGTGATGAGTTTATAGATAATGTTGTAAAGTGGGAGATCCTGGAGAAGGGGGCAGAATGCCCTTATCTTCTTAAGCTTCATGGTTTTGATTCACAAGTCATTGAGGAATTTTTAATGGATGGAAAAATTGTGTGTTGTGTGTTCTTGGAATGGAGCTTAACATCACAAAGGGATTTATAGCTAAAGTGACGATGTTACCTACTAAGGAGAATAAACTCTATAGGGACCGTTCAACCTCAAAGTGTGCTCTAGCTAATTTTTTCAAGGATAAGGAACCTGTTAAGCTTAGGAGTTTGGGTTGTGGAGGGTATGATCACTTCTCCATCAAGCTCATTTTGATGGATACCATCTTGGCTATCATGAGGTATTTTTCTTTAGCTGGAAGATTCTCAGCCATCTATGGTTTTCATTTCATGTTGTTAAACCATTTTAGGAACAATAATTTGGTTTCCTTTCCCTTCTATTTGGTGTTATCATTGAAAAATGGTATTATCGACAATAGAAAAATCCTAATAAACCCATTTTAGGGTATGTGCAAGATCATGATGGGCCAAAAAGTGGCAATATTTAGGTGATATGATGGCCCATGTGGCTGACAAATTTTTTCTTACCCAAAATTGATGAAATGAAAAGGGATTTTAAAGGATATTCTAAGCTTTCTACCAATATAATTTATGCTTTACTTTGAATATAATAAATAATTATTATTGATTTTCTATTTGAATTATGACTAAAGTCTCGATTGATAGGATGATGCAAAAACATCTATAGCTTTCTAATGGTATCATATTTTTTAAATCCGAAACATGTGTCACATTATATGCTTCACATACTATAGGATTAAGGGAAAAAATTGAATTTCATGAAGTTTTGACCAAGTTAAGGTGGTCAAACATATGAGTTTTTATATTTTTTAAAATTTGTAATAAAAAAATCATAGTTAATTATTTACTTCAAAAAAAATTACAAAAAAATATGCATCACATCAGGACACGAGTCTTCTACTTATATCTAAAATATTATAAAAAGATATTATCATTTTATTGTGGTTAGGGTGGTCAGACAGACACCTACTTCTTAATTTTTCCCTGAAATTTGAGTACTACTGTATTGAAAATTCAAATTTTCACCAAATAGATTTTTTTAAAATTAAAATAAACCTAGTAGTTTAGAAACTACATTCAACTTGCAACAGATTCTATTCTTAAATATTTTTGAAATAATATAGATAACTTATTCAAATTTTTACATCAAGTTGCCTAACTCTGATTTTTCTGAATTTTATTGCCACTTAAGGGCCTATTTTTAACATGATGATCCTGCACATGCCCTTTAAATGAGCGTCTTAGGCTATTGATTATGGAGTTTGTGATTTAGCTAAGTATGTCCTTCAAAATTCCTAAGGTCTCGAATGGTCATAAATGTAATGGTGTCGTTCTTGGTTATGAAACGAGGGATATTTTTGATAAGTGGGAAGGGGAAGATGAGGCATGGTCTTATAAAGAGATTTCAACTTTAGAGAAATCTGGTGGTAAGAAGCTGAAGAAGAATCCTAAGTCTGAGGCATCTCATTCTTCATCAAGTGGGTATCATATGGATGTGGATGAGAAGGATGTTCCTTTTGTTGGTTTTAAGAGTGTAGTTAAGGGGAAGAAAGGGAGTGAAAAAGAGGCAAAACTGGCACATAGGAAAGGTAAAGACATGGTAGGGGAAGGGGATGAAGGATTTGGGGATAATTCCCCTAATCAAAATGGGAATTTTTCTCCTAATGGTTATGGTAATGTGTAGGGTGTTACCAAAGATGGGAACGGTTAGTGGGGTAATGTGTAGGGTGTTACCAAAGATGGGAAGGGTTAGTTGAATTTTTTGGAAAACACCATTGTTCAATCCAAGAAGGATGAGGTTGAAGTGGTTGATTTGGATGATTCTCCTATTCATGGTGTTTTGAAGGGAAAAGTTACGATGTCCAAGGACCAGCCTAAGAGGTTGGCTATTCTAATGGAAGAGCCTCTCAATTGGGAGACGCTTAATATGGAAGTTGTGGTTAGAATAAATGAGGATGGAAAGGGAAACCTCCTTTATCGGTTCAGATGACTTATTTTGGAGGTCAAATAAATCAACATCAGAATGAATACTATGTATAATATCAATGTTGGTTTGGTCAATAATAGTAAAAAGGAATGGACTATGCACAACAAGGTTAAAATATGAATATTGTTCTTGACAATTTGGTGGCCGATACTACTAAATTGGGTAGCGATCACGATTCTAGGCTTATTTCCCTTGAGGATAAAGTTAATAAAATTTGTGAAGCCATGAGTACTATTATGCAAGTCAGTATTCAATCTCTCCATACTAGTGCCCAGGGGCTCACTATTTTGAACAAAAAAGGTTGCATGTGGACTAGAAAACTACTTGATATTGGTGAGAATGTGTGAGAGTTTTTTGAAGAGGGTCAAAAATTCTAATGGAAAAGAGAAAGGTTGAGAGCTCATGTGTTATAACTAGAAGCAAGACCAAGAAGAGGTCCACATTCCTATTCAAGAGCTAGATGATGTGGTGGAGATGCATGAGAATGTCATCTCCAGTAATTTAGAAGCTACTAGAATTTTAGAAAAATTACAATAGTCTCTACTATTAGTGGATTTTTTGGCTAATGTTTTACTGATGGTTTAGTTATTAGTTTGACAATGCTTATTCTTTAATAACTATTTTTTTTTGTGGTTGCATGTTTTCCTTGTGTTTATCTTTTTCAGCATGTTCTTGTTGTTAAGGGTTTCAATGGCCCTTCAAAACCTATTTTAAAAATGTTTCCAAAGGATTTTCAAAAACTAAAACAATATAACAATATCTACTTATATTAGTATAAAATATAACCAGTGACTCACAAGTGCATGCTACCATATGAATTTTTGTCTAAGGAGTATGTTCAATCTAAACTACTATGGTCACCAAGTGTATGTTAGCTTCAAAGTTGCTAGTGATTGTATAGGTATATGTGACATGTCAAAATAAATCTGATATACAAAATCAATAAAAATCTACTATGTACAAACTAGGCATCAAAATATTACTATTTGAATCACTTAAACTATTGATTTATTTTGAAGACTAAAAATAGTAAATCCAACCAATATTTAATAAGTATACGATTGGATTACAAAAATTAATCAATCGAATCCTCCACAAGTTAAAATATTTAACAAATCATGTTGTAATGGCATTGTAGTAAGCTTAAAATTAATTTAAATAACTATAGAAACAACAAATAGAGTTTAATTTTATTCAATATATAATGTGAAGTGTGATCTTTGAATATAATTTCCTGAAATGGTTATGAGAGCTTTTATACTAAAATCTAACTGTGGAAAGCCAAGAGAGTTTTCATACTTTGGATCTCCAACACAAAATATTTTCATCATTAAATTATTCAAAATCCAAACTGGAAGGAATAGTGAATGACATAATTAAATCATTTTATGTGAATCTTGACCTCTTTTTCAATAGGTGCCTACTTTGGGCCCTTCATTTTATTTTTCACTTAACTACTTTCCCCTCCAATCATTGATTTTTTCAATTACATCCAGTTAAAACTATTAAATTATATTTTGAATAGTCCTAAAAATATTTATTTAAAAGTTACATATGACCTATAATAATATTTAAGTTTTTATTTTGAAAATAAAGTAATAGGTCCTAAGTTAAAATAATATTAGTTCCTTTAGTTTCTAAAAGGGGACATGATATATTTTCTTGAGCACTCAAGTATCACTATGTCAATACGATGAATCATATTGTAATATGCAAATATATTGGATCATGTACCTATCAAATTAAATAACTCCTACTATAAAGAAATATGGGATCTACTATTTCCACCAACTATATTTCTATACAATGCATTAAATTGATCAACTCTTTGAAAATTAATTCATCAATTGGAGGAGAAATAACAAAGAGTTGTGCATGATTCATAAAAACAGAAATGGAAAACTTTTGGATCCGTATGAGAATATTTGTGATTCTCCCTTTATACTTTCAACTTTGGGTAGGAAATAAATGTAACCAAATCATATTATTCTCCTCCTTTATTTAGAAAAAAATAGTTTCCTCTCAAATTATTGAAGACAACCTCAAATTTACACATCTAACTGTTGAAAAATTGTCCCACCACTAATATTTTATTGTATTTCTTTGATATTATTATGAACACCTTCTTGAATCCTCTTTCTTCTAAAAATTAATTATTCAATAGGAAGGATATATCTAACATGTATTTTACCTATTTCTTGATGAAATCCTCTCCTTAGTGGTCATCATAAATGTTTGACATTGAATACCGTACTATTTGTAAGGCCTAATCTTCCATGTTCCTATTGTTTCTCCTTTCATCGTTGATGGGATTATTTTGTTGCTAGATTATTGAATCAAAAGGATGTGTGAGTTAAGTAATTTGATTTAGCTTTGTTTGATGAGAAGGGTATGTGTAGGATCATGATGGGGGGCCAAAAAGTGGTGATGTGTAAGTGATATGATGGCCCATGTGGCTGACAACTTTTTTTTATCCAAAATTAATGAAATGAAAAGGGTTTTTAAAGGATATTCTCAGATTTCCACCAATATAAATTATGCTTTAGTTTGAAGTTAATAAATAATTATTATTCATTTTCTATTTGAATTATGACTAAAGTCCTGATTGATTGGTTGATTGAAAAACATCTATAGCTTTCAAACAGTATCAATTTTTTTGAATCTAAAATATGTGTCACATTCTATGCTTCACATACTATAAGATTTAAAAAAAATCAATTTCATGAAGTTTTGACCAAGTTAAGGTGGTTAGACATATGAGTTTTTATATTTTTAAAAAGTAATAAAAAATTCATAATTAATTATTTACTTGGAAAAAAATTACAAACAAATATGCATCACATCGGGACATGAGGCCTCTAATTATATCTAAAATATTATAAAAAAATATTATCATTTTATTGTGGTTAGGGTGGTTAGACAGACACCTACTTCTTATTTTTTCCCTGAAATTTAAGTATGACTGCATTGAAATTTCAAACTTTCACCAAATAGATTTTTTTTTTTTTTAAATAAACCTATTAGTTTAGAAACTACATTCAATTTTCTATAGATTCTATTCTTAATTATTTTTAAAATAATATAGATAACTTATTCAAATTTTTATGTCAAGTTGCCTAACTCTGTTTTTTTTTAATTTTATCGCCACTTAAGGGCCTATGTTTTCCATGATGATCCTGCACATACCCAGAATGATCTTACTAGGAGCTAGATATGTTACTTCATTCAATAATCATAGCATAAATATGTGCCTAAAATTCTATTGATTATATGTTATTTTAATTTAAAATTGGCAGGGATCCAATCTTCTAATAATATAATAATGAAAGGGAATATCTGGGTTATCTTGCATTCAAGTACAATTGTGAGAGGAGATAGCAGTGCATGAGCTCTAGTAGGGTTTTGTGCTTTTTGAGGTCATTTGTGGCCCCTCCTGCGTCATATTGTGCTTCCTGCACAGGAAATTGTTTCCTTCATTGAGTACAGCCACATTTACTACGGTTCTAGGGGTTTATTATGCCTTCAACCAGTTCTAACCCAATAATTTTTGCTGGTGTTAACGGTTCGTCGGTGCAGTTTAATGGCTCCCCCACTGAACAAACGCCCTCAAAAATTTGTTCCAAAAGTCTTTCACGAGGTAAGCATTCTAACATTCCTACTGATGTAGTTTTACCTTTACCTGATTTTGATTCTGCTTGCCAATGGATCGAACAACACACCCTTGTGGGTTATTTTGTTGGGACGACTCCCCCTGAAAGTGTGCTAAAAGACTAAGTCAACAAGGCTTGGGTCCCTCATGGGGTCTACCTTGATATGGTCCAAAATCTAACCAAGGGTTTTTTTTTGTTTCGCTTTGTGGAAGTTAGTCATGTCCAAGCTATTTTGGGTCATGGGCCCTAGTATGTTTGGTCTTCCTTGTTGGTTTTCTAGGCATGGACATGGGATTTTTCTATCTCAGAAGACTCTAAAATGCGTGTCTTGGTCTAGATTGAGTTTCTCGATCTACCTTTGCCTTGCATGCCCTTCTTGAACCATATTGCCTCATCTTTGGGGAGGGTTGTTTGTATCGAACCTGATAGATTCTTTTAAGCCCGTCCTCAAGAGAGGGTTTGTGTGGAAGTTGATTTATCCAAGGATTTGAAAGAGTTTGTAGACATTCAAATCAGTGATATTCTACACACCTAGAAAGTCACATATTTCAATTTTCCCAGCACATGCTATTGGTGCCAGTCAGCTAAACACAAGATGAAAGATTTTCATTTGATAGTTCCTCATACATCCTCTCAGTCACAGGATGTTGAAAAGACTCATCCAACAATGTCTTTAGCTAAGGTAGAAACAAAGTGGACTACGGTTTCAAACTAGAAAAAATAAGTCATCTGGTTCTAGGTCGGCTCCCAAGGCCCCTGAACCGACTAAGCTGGTTTCAAACCCTTCAGAGAAGGGGATAGCTACTCCCTCAAGAGTTACTTCTATTGTTTTACAACCCAGGTCTAAGGCCACGCCTAAGTCTACGATTATTTTGTGTGCTCAACCGGCTTTGTCCTCTATAGTCAGGACTCAACGGTGATCTTGCAGCCCATCTCCTCCACCAGAAGAAAGTGAATATGTGCCTGAAAAATGAAGATTATCTCCTTCTATTCAGATTGGTTTTGTTCTACAAGAGTTTTTGAAGAATAGCTTCTCTTCCCTGGGTGAAGAGGACCGAGATTCTATAAGTATGGAAGATTTTCCATGAATTTTATCTCATGGAATGTTCAAGGTCTAACTGACCTCTCCAGGAAGTATTCTATTAAGAATACTTTGAAGAATTACCCAGGGATTGAAATGCTTTGTCTCCAGGAAGTTAAAATTTTAGGTTTCTTGCTTGCTTCGGCTTGTCGCTCTATTTGGCCAGCCAGTACTATGTTTTGCACTTTGCATGAGGCTGGTCTTGGTGGAGCTGCTACTCTTTTGGCCCCACGACTGCATTCTTGTGTGGTGGACCATTGGGTTGACCCCTCCCAGTGGGCTGTTTGGGTTCTTCTCAATATTGAGAATCATTCCTTCGGGATTATTAATATTTATCCCTCTAATGATGCCATGGAGCATTGCTTGCTTTGGCATTGGATTTCTGATTCTTTGCCAATTGCCACCTGGTTGCTCTATGGGGATTTCAAAATGGTAGAAATGGCGTACGATAAGAATGGCACCTTTCCTTTTCATTGGGCAGCGGGTGAAAGGGAGGCATGGTTTTAAATGTGCAATAAATTGGGGCTTTTTGACCCCAATATGGGTTGCCGTCGTTCTCATTCTTTCTGGCACACTTGGTGCAATTACAGGGCTAGTTTTGACAAAGTCTTTAAACACCTTGATCATGCTATGATCTCGGCTCAATCTTTTTTTTCCTTCAATAGATCTACCTTGCTTGTTAAGCTGTTAGTCGATGTGACCCTTTCTGATCACTTCCCAATTCATTTTCGCATTGAATGGGTGTCTTGTCAATCTCGCATGTGTAAGACTCAATTCTTCTTGAACACGTCTTTGCTCTATCACAAGCCCACTCTGGCCTACATTCACTGGGTGTGGAATTTAGAGTGCATGCCTCCTGGCCATATGGGTTGGATTGCTTGGTGGAATGATGCCATCATTCGTACTACGTGTTTCTTGAGCATTTATGGATGCCAACTTACAATCTTTCATCGATGTTCTTACGAGGCCACCACTGTCGACTTGCATACGGCTATGGAGGCTTTAGCGGCTAGTCCTTTCTCCCCTTCACATCAAGTCTGGGTGGTAGATTTTAGACATCAAAAGAAAGTGGCAGATAATTATTCTACCAAAGGTGCTCAAATCAAGGCTCGGTTTCACTGGCTCAAAATTGGTGATTGTGCCTCCAAAGAGTTTTTTTTGGCTCTTCGTGCTAGGCATTCTTCCCCAAGCATTAAAGCAATCAAAGATGGTAACTGGGTGCTCTTTGAGCTACTTGACATCTTCTCTAGGATTTTGTGCATCACTATGAGAAGGTTTTCACTGCTCAGGACCCCATGCCTACACGCTAGCAAGCCCTTTCGGACTGCCTTGTTGTTGTGCCACATAGGATTTCTTCAGCCCAGATTACTTTCTGTGATCAATTGTTAACAATTGATGATCTCAAGGAAGTCATTTCCTCCATGGCCGATGATAAGGCTCTTGGAATTGATGGCTTTCCTTATGAATTTTATAAAGCTCTTTGGGACTGTGTTGGGAGTGATTTGCATCTTGTTTATCTTGAAGCCTTTCAAACCAATTCTCTAGGAAATTTAATAAATAAAGGCAATATTAAATTCATACCTAAGCCTAGGGATCCGAAGGATATTTGCAACTGGTGGCCCATCATGCTTCTCAATGTTTCTTACAAAATCATTACCAAAGCCTTGGCTCTGAAAATTCACCACCTCTTGCCTCAAGTTGTGTGTCGTGAGCAAACTAGTTTCATTAAATCCAGGTTTATTCTTGATAACATTATTGGGGTTTGGGAAGGCATGGAGTGGGCCCAACGGTCAAACCAGAAAGTGGTGTTCATTAAAATTGATATTGCTAAAGCTTATGACTGCATTGAATGGCCTTTCATTCTTGCGATGTTACAGGTCTTGGCCTTTGGGCCCAATTTTATGTAGTCTATTCATATACTTTTTTCTGATGCCTCGGCTTGCATTTCCATTAATGGCCGCTAGTCTTTGGCTTTTGGTATTTTTTGTTCTATTCGCCAGGGATGCCCTCTTGCCCCTGCTTTGTATGTTCTGGTTGCTGAGGGCTTTGGATATCTCCTGGCCAATGTTGTCTCCTAGCAACGTGTTAAAGGGATCTCTCTCCTAGACTCTCAAGATCAGCTTGTCAATGTCCACTTCGTGGATGATTCCTTTCTCACTCTCTTAGAGGATGAAGGTTCTATCATTGCTTCCCTTGAATGCCTTGATACCTTTTGTCTTGCTTTCGGTTCTACAATTCAATAGCACAAGACCTTGTGCTATAGACAATCGATGCTCCCCACTCTTGTGTGGCTCCAAACTTATAATTGGAAGTGGATTGGGCAAGGAGAAATCTTTTGATTTTTGGGCATTCCCTTAACCTTTCAGTCTTCCCCTCAGGAGCTCTAGCAATCCATGCTCTCCAGGGTTGAGCAAAAGCTAGCCTATTGGATTACTAAGCCTCTTTCATTGGTTGGAAAATTCCAGGTGTGCTCTAAAATTTTAGCTGCCACCCACGTCTACTATTCTTCCTATTGGTTTCCTTCTAAAGCTTTCTACAGTAGGCTTGAAAAGTTGTTTTGTGATTTTTTATGGGCCTCTTCTGAAACCCACAAGGGTTTTCATCGGGTCACTTGGGAATTTTGTTGTCTCCCCAAGGACTCGAGAGGCTTGGATTGCTCTCCACTCAATGACAAGGGACTACTCTTTGTGTCAAATGGATTATCTGAGCTCTCATCGGGGATGAAGCCTGAAAAATTCTCCTCAGGCATTGTATTCAGTCTGATTTTCCTATTCACAGGTTCACCTGGAAAGGAATCGGTCTCCAAACCCTCCTGGTTATGAGGGATCTAGTTCAAATTATGGGCTCCTTTGTGGCCAAGAGCATTTGGCACTCTTAGGAAATTGTTAAGCCTTGGCTTCGTTGGGTTGGGGTTGGATTTTTTGATGGGCTCTCCATCAACCAACATAACCTTTGGTGGTCTCGCCTTTTGGCTCAAAATGGTCAACCCCTAGCCAAGTCACCTTGGCTCAAGGCCCTCATATTTCATAAGAAGGGCATTCATACACTGCAACAACTCTTTCACCGACCTACCATGCGTCTCTTGCAGTGGGATGCTTTTAAAGCCCTATATAGTCTTCAAAACCAGGACCTTCTTACTTTTGATGGGTTGGTGAGCACCATTCTGATGGAAATACTTCACAAAGTTGGCATTCATGGGCACAAACCTTGGTGGAAAGACTGGAAATGGTTTCAAGATACTCCTTTCTAGAGCTACAAGTTGCGGCTTGGTTAAAGGTGGCTTTCACCCCATTTTCCTATGATCAGCTCTTTGAACCAGAGGTGGCTTCTTAATTCCTTGGTCCAGACTTGGCATAAGAGGTTTGATGCCACTTGGTCTGCAATTGTTAATTGAAGCTGGCCCACTTTGCTTGGTGTATTCTTTTCCAAGTCTTGTTTGTGGGTTCTTGACTTGTTCATTTGGGGGTTCCTGACCCTCGTTGCCCTTTTTGTGGGCAGTTTGAAATATTTAAGCACCTTTTATGGTTTTTTCATAGAGCTCAGTAGCTTTGGACTTGGATTCATGACTTCTTTTGGCCTTTTAGGCCAAAACCCTTTTTGTGGCATATGGTTCTGCTGGGGGACCTGCCTGGAACCCCGACTAAGTTCACTCAGCTTTGGCACACTTTCAGGGTGGAAATCCTCTTCAATATCTGGAAAGACATAATTGCTTGTATATATTTTCTCATTCTCATTTAGATGTTAATGTGTCTCTATATGCTAAAGCAGTTATATGTTATAATGTACTCTTACAGATTCAAGTGCTAGCCAACAAGGTTGCACTGGAAGTGGCTCACTTGTAGGTTCCCCTGGACCACTGGGTCAATGCCCCTTGTACTGTGGCTTGGATCCCTGATTCGCCCTCCTCCTCCCATGGTCGGTCACCTTCTAGGGGCCGGAAGCGGAGTGACTCCATGCGATCCCGCTCGCAGCCTCCTGCTCAGCGAGATTCTTGGCCTCCCAAGGGGGCTCGTTCTCGTTCGTTGCGTCCTGGTTAGGGCTGGCACTTTAGTGGTGCTCTGGGGAGTGGTGGTGGTGGTTCTGGGTGGCCCTCTGATGCTCTACCTGCTTCTGGCTCTAGTTGGTCCTCCAGTGGAAAAAAAATTCCGCAGCTGGCTCTTTCAATCTTGTCTTGGCATGAGGAAAAAGAAAAAGAAAAATATGAAGATAAAGTTGATGATGGTTGGGGTGCTCCTCCTAACATCACTCCAAACCCTGCTGATGTATGGGTGAAAAATATGGATGACAAGGACCCCCCAGGATCTACTGCCACCTCCTTGGCTACTTAATTTTTCTTTCTGTTATTAGACTTCTGGGTTAGGCCCATATGATATTTTGGCTTTTCTGGGTTGGGCCCATGTGATATATTTTTTTTTCTGGGCTCTGCCCATGTTACATTCAGGGTGTGCCTTTTTACCACTAGCCCCTTTTTTGTGAATTTGTAATTTATATCTTTATGTTAATATAGATATCTACCTATTCATCAAAAAAATAAAAATTAGACTATTTGTATTCCAAAAAATAGAAATATCTGCATTATATGAATTGAATGATAGATATGTGATATGTAAATGAAAATTATTATTGACATTCATTTTGATGAGTAAATTCAATTTGATTCACCATTCAAACTATTTGTATGTTATATTATGTTGTCTATACTTGGAATATATTAATTGGTGCAATTGAGTGTATAGTTAGTTCCATGGAAAATGGAAAAACTAGATGTCACTTGGAAACCATAGTCTATATGGAGTGACTAAGGTATAATGTGATGTGAATCTTACCTTTCATAATATGAAGTATATATTTGTGTTTTGGAGTTGGTCCTTTAGTATTATGAAGTTTATAATGGGTGCTGGCAAGAAGTCGAGTCTACTTTTTGGCCATTTAGTGGAAGTGGTTTCCTTGATTTTAAGAATTCAACATATTTGACCTTAAAATTTGAAGCTCTTAGAGATGGAATCTTGAAAAAAGTCACTCATCATAAAATGTAGTACTTAGAGTCTATTTTCTAAATATGAAATTTATTTCAATATCCATATGATAAAAAATGATTTTCAATAGGCATTTCTAAAAACCATTGTTCAAAAGTTTTTTTTTTTACCATACCATACACATGTACGTCATCCATATTTTGACCTAAATAATCATATTTTTCTAAATCCTTTTGGGAAAATATTTGTAACTCATTGAAGGACGCTTTCCATATTTTTTTGTAATTTTTTATTGAATATTTTTTTATTAATTTTTTAGTGGCCATATTTGGTGTTTTAAAAAATCATCATGTACGTCATGCATAAGATGACCTAAACTTATGATTTGTTGATTTTTTTAAATTTTTTGAAAAGAATTACCTGAAGTACACTTTCGTGCAATTTGTTCATGAAAAGGTTATTTGATAAAAAGTTATTAAAATACTAAAAAAACTTGATAATACAAGTTAATGGACCTATTTAATTAGAAATTAAATGAAAAATAAAAAACTAATCCAATTGTAAAAAAAATTACATATTTGGAATCTACACTGTCTAATCTATAATGAGTTTTAATTTTGTCAAAAACAATTGCAAAAAATGTCTTCAGACGTATGCCCAAAGTCACTTATTTTTTGTGACATCGCTAGGACCTCTAACTTGTAGGTCAAAACCACGTCCACGACCTAGGTTCAAATCCCCAAAAAATTTCTTGAACCTATCATAAAGAAAAAACCTAGCCTACATTTCAAATTTGAAAAAAGAAGATCCCGTTTACTAAACAAGATCCTATTTTCTTTACAAACGAGATCCTGTTTAGTAAACAAGATCCCATTTCCCATTTACCCATTGAAAATGGAATAGGATCTCCTTTAATAGATGTGATCCTATTTACTAGTGGATCTTGTTTAATAAACAAGATCCCAATTTGTTTAACTCGGGATCTCGTTCACTAAATTGGATCCCGAGTTATTTTTCACCATTTTAAAAAATTTTACTATCAAAAAGGGGCATCTCGGGTCTGAGAATTATTTTGTATGATCGAATGTGACATATTCCCTATTTTCTATCACCTTTTGTCTTGTTGAAGCTCTTCAAGTTGGATTTTTTTTTTTTTTTGAAACGAGGCATCATTGAGACGTTACAAAGGAATTTTGTTGAATTGCTACTTGTTTTGAAAGGAGGAAGAGGAATTTTATTTGATTGCTACTTGTTTGAAGGAGGAAGAGAAAATTTGTTGAATTGCTATTTTTTTCCAAAGGAGGAAGATGAATTTTATTTATTTGCTATTTTTTTGAAGGAGGAAGATAAATTTTGTCGAATTCCTATTTGTTTTCAAAGGATGATGATAAATTTTGTTTAATTGAGCTACTTGTTTGAAGGAGGAAGAGGAATTTTGTTTAATTGATACTTGTTTGAAGGAGGAAGAGGATTTTTGTTTAATTTCTACTTGTTTGAAGGAGGAAGAGGAATTTTGTGAACAATTTCTACTTGTTTGAAGGAGGAAGAGGAATTTTGTGAACAATTTCTACTTGTTTAAAGGAGTAACAAACAAGGAAGACTCAATTTTTTGACATTCATTTGTGTATACTTCAAAAAAGTTCAATCATGGGATCAGAATGTCAGAATAAGAGGAAAGATATGAAGGTATTGACCCCTGAAGAAATTCGAGCAGAGAGAAAGAAGGAGAAATAAAGACAAAGAGAAATAAGAATGAGAATTTGATCAATGAAGAATGGTGAAGCATCCAATTCCTTAAATATTTAAGATAAAAACATTGAGGATACCATGGATGTAGAGGATGCAAACTTACAAGAGATACAAATATACAAAATACTCTTGGTATGTCTTCAAATATCCCTTCCAATGCTATGGAGAATATTTCAATAGGCACAAGTCTAGGTATGTCTTCAAATCCACCTTTGAGCTTGATAGAAACGGTGTTTATTATAGATTTTAAAAATGTTGGATATCATAATGTTGACATTGATAATATTCATAGAGTTCAATATGAGTCAAATTGTTGTTGAAAATGAAAATGAAAACTATTTTGTTGTTGAAAATAAAATTCAAAATCCTTTTAATGAAAATAAAAATGAAAACCATTTTGTTATTGAAAATGAAAATGAAAATCCTTTAATTGAAAATGAAAATGAAAATGAAGATGAAGATAAAATGAAAATGAAAATGAAGATGTGAATGAAAAAGAAAAAAGAAATGAAGATGAAAATGAAAATAGTTTTGAAGTTGAAAATGAAAATGAATTTGGTGGAAGTGATGTTGAAAATCAATATATATTTTTAAATTGAGAGCGATATTTTGGATAATCTTCATGGTAAGATTCCTTGGAGACAAATAAGAACACATTCTAATAGATTATACAATCAATTTTTTATCATAAAAAGCTTTCAGTTGAATGTCATCTAATGATGCAATTAATGAGAATGCAAAAAATGAGAAAAGTAATGAAAAATTTAGGCATTTTTGTTAAACAAAGTAGAAAAGATCAATTAGTAAAACATGTTATGTCTACTATTGTTGGTGCCATTCAGTCTATTGGAAAAAATAGTAGATCTAGAGATAAGAAGAAACAAGAAGAGCTATAACAATTGCTATAGTTAATAAAGAAACTTTGAATAAAAGAATGGTAAGAAATATTACTGAAGTTTTAAAAATACATCCTAGAACATTGCTAAGAGTGGAAAAAAAAAGAGAAAGTATAGAAAATGATCCTATCAACCAATGTTGGAGTTTCAATGGTTGACTCTCGAGGTCTGATATGAAACTGAATGTTGAAATTAAATCTTTGATTGAAAAATATTGGCATGATAATACTAGGGTATCATCTAATGCTAGAGATATTCTAAAATTAAGGGTGGGGTACATAGTTCATGATCCTCATCCAAAACACCTATTAGATACAACACAAACTGAATTTTATAGAAAATTTTGTGGTGATTTAGTGTTACCTTGTAATATTAAAGTAAGTCAAAGTTCTTTTAGAAAATGTAAACCTTGGTATGTAAAAATTAATAAGTAACGAATATCTTGTTGTTGTAAAACACATGTTCAATTTCATTATTTTTATGATGTTTTTCGATATATATGTTGTAATTTTCATACTAATAAGGGAGTTTATATCAAGTTTGTTTTGTGAAAAATCTAATGGAAAATTATTTTATTTAAATTCTTGTATTTCTGGACAATGCACTAGTTGTGGAAATATTTCATTCTTAAGAGTTTGCATACATGAAAGTATTGATAATAATTTTGAAAAATAATTAGTGGATGTTAAAATATTTAAGAAAGTTAACTATTCGCTAAAAGATGGAAAATTTTGAAAACGTTGTGATTTAGGTACAAAAATAGCTAGTGTACATGCATTCATATTACAATTTAAGAATAAGATTGTACCCAAATATATTATGAACTCTCAACATGCTCAATTTCTTGATGGCCAGTTTTGCTCATGTAGAAACACATTTCTAGTTGGCAGTATACTATTAGTGGTTGATTTTGTGGAAAACTATACTCTAGCTCTGCAAGAAAAAAATCAATCACAATATTATAATTTAGTGCAAGTATGTATGTTTGTTCATATTTTTTATAGACATGCAAATGATATCACAAAGGATGATATAAATTTTTTGAGGGAGTATCATTTCTATTTGAGTGACAACCGATTACACTCATCAAAGTTTGTTCAATACTTTTTCAATATATCTTATAGAAATTTAAGAGAAAGAGGAATCCAGATGATGGAACACCTCATATGGTTAGATAATTGTACAAGATAGTTCAATAATCCTTGATTGTTCTATTGGTTAAGTAGGGTTCACAAGGAACTTAATGTCCGACATATGTAGAGGGTTTTTGAAGATGGGCATGGTAAAGGAGAACATGGAGCTAGTGCATGTGTTAAAATAATTCTTGCTAGAGAACAACTAAAATTTGAGGATGCAGTAAAGTCTAAAGATGCATGTGGGATTGTGGATTGGTGGAATACGAGATTATCTACACTTGGTTTGAGCGAGTACTCTATTGTTCACCAATTATTTGTGTTGGTTGAAGAAGAAGACATTCCACCTAGACTTTATTGTGATACAATTAGTGGATCTACTAAATGGAATTCATTTAAGAGTTTGAATGCAAGCTCATGGACTATCTAGACAAGGGAGCTTGCATGTTTTTGTCAGTTTTTTATCTCGGGAGATTAGGAAGCATGTGAAAATATGAAATGGGTTGAATATTGGAAGAAAATATCATTGAAACTTGCACAAGTACACTGCCAATATGAAACAATTGAGGTCAATGATCATGTGTTTGCATCAAAAGACAATGACTATGTTTCGGACCTTGTACAAGAAGGTAATTTAATTCAATTTATTTCATTTTATTTCACTTTATTACTATTTTGTAATACTAAATGATCTATTTATAATATGCATATGAATGGATATATGTAGATTGGTCAAATTATATGGACGTGTGCACAATTTATAAAATCAAATTTTGTTTGTCAGATATGTTTATGTTGTTGTTGCACCAGAGGATAATGAAGAGGAAATAAAATATTGGTTGAATCATTGTGTGGAGACTAAACATAAGTTAATAGCACCTCAAGAAGATGATGATGGCTATCATTATCCAACAGGTATGATAATCCCCTTAAGACATCCCCTTACAAAAATTTTGATAACAAGTTTTTGATCCCCTTAAGAAATTTTTTAGAACAAGTCTTTTATCCCCTTAAGAAAATTTTGAGAACTTATTTGATGATGGTTATCATGTTTTCCAATAGGATCGGTGGTATTTTTTGGCACTTGGCTATGAAAATACCTGATAAGGAAGAATGGTTTTCTTGCATTTGAAGATTATGAAACACATAAAAGATTATACACTATTCACATTTGGTGGTGGTAACAAATATAAAACTAGATTGATTGTGTCATGGAAGACCTAAAAATAAAGTGCTATGGACAATTTCTATGGAAGAGCATGAGACAATCATAGATGTGTTGCAAAAGAGAGAGGATGTAGATGGTACAATGGAATAAGTAAATACAAGTAAATAAATTTTTAGTTATATAGTCTCCTTTTAAATAGATTAAATACATGTTTAGATATTGCTCTCGAGTGTGTTATTAGTTGAAATTGATTTAGATTGTACTTTTATAGATCCTTAAGCCATCATCACAAAAAGGAGAGTCCATGCAGATTCAACCTAGACAAAATGGAATACTTGGTAAAAATAGGTAATTATTAGTTAAATTATATTTAAATACATGTTTTGATTATATATTGATATTGGTTGTACATTAATAGTTAAAATTGATTTAGTGTCCTCTTTTGTATCCTAAAGCCATCATCACATTGATCTCATACTCTGAAACAAAAAGGAGAGGATGCAAATTCAACCTACACATGTGTGTGGAATAATTTTAAATATAGGTACTTAAGTTGTGTACATATACATAGTTTTATATAAATTAAAATATGTATGTTTCGATGATTTCATTGATATTGCTTGTACCATTTTGATATCAGGTGGCATGAAGACCTACTACATTATAGGCACAAGTTTCAAATATTCTTGAGATACCATAGAAATTTTTTGTAAACATTGTTTTGAGTTGACATATATGTACAATACATACTTGCACAAGTAAACATTTTGTATAAATTACAAATACATGTACATACAAAATTATACTATATGTACTTTTATGTATCAAAATCAATATTCTATATATTTTGTTTGTTAAATGTGTATGTTTTCCTACTTTGAAGCTTTATATTTGATTGCATAATCACTAAGTGTCATGTATAAATTATTACTAAATCAATATTATCAATTACGATTAAATATGAGACATGTACTTTGAAGTATTTCATCCCCTTAAGATGTCGTATTAGGACATATCCTAAATGAATATACTTAATTAAATAATTTTTTATGATGATTCACCCTAAATTATAATACTTGTTTATATCACTTAATAATTATACTTAATTATACTCTTCTTTGATCCCCTTCAGACACCGTATTAGGAAACCTTAAGACATCCTATTTTGACATGAATTAAATAAACATTGACACTATTTAAATTGTATAGAATGTGATTGTTATGATGATTCATCCTAAATTCTAAGTTAGTTATATCAATTGCAATTAAATATGAGACATGTACTTTGAATAATTTCATCCCCTTAAGACGTCCATAGGTGAAGATGTTTTCTATTTCTAATTTGTATTTTGAAATCATTTGGTTTAGGATGTTGTAAATGACATCAAAAATTGTAGATTAACTCAGTTGTATCTTTTGACAGAGGATGTGACTCCCATTCCAATAGATAGTACCAGAAGAAAGGGTGGATGTAGATGAAGAAGGTTGTAGTATTTTTGTTGGATGCTATTAGTTACTTTGACAACTTATAAATTAGTGTTTTTTGTGGAGCATGAAGTCAAGAGGAATTTTATGTTCTTAAGTTTTCTCTAGCACTTTGCATGATTTGTAAATATGGGAATACATGATTTAATTTCAAAACTTTAGCCTATTTTTGGATAATTAAGTTCTTTAATTTTATGTTGTAAAAGAACTAGGAAATATGGTGTATACTTATAGAATGATATTTTTGGAAAAACTTGTTGCATTTTGATTGGTATTTATGTTTAGTTTATAGAATTTATTAATCCTTTTGTTCTCTAATCTTGTATGGTATTGTTTATTTCTTAAATTTTCATCCTTTGTGGTATATAAATGGATTGCTTTTATTTGTAGATTATGATTTATTTTCTTATTTTATTAAATCTAACTTGTGTATAAGGACCCCTTACGACATCCTATTAGGATGAAAATTAAATTTGCATATCATGTATATGGATCACTGAATTAAATTTGTATATCATGTATGTCCTATTGATTACATATTAAAGTTTCAAAATATTTTCATAAATGTACATGTGTAAATTAAAATTAAATAATAATAAAGTCCATTATTTACAATATATTAAGTGCATGAAATAAAGTCCATCAGAGTACAACCCATGAAATAAATTTCCCAACAAAGTACTTGGCTCATGAAATAAAGTCCAATAGAGTACAACCCATGAATAAATTCCATGAAACAATATATTAAGTCCATGAGAAACCAAATATGTAGTCCATGAAATAATCAAATATAACCGGGTGATCCCACAATACTGGTTTACAATTTCTGGGAGATCCCATTTTTCGTTAAAATCACATATTTTTAGAAAATATAATGATTTAAGCCTTGAAAAGTTCCATTTAAAGGATTCCAATTGAAAAGGGTTTGATTGAACAACCTTAGATCAAACCCCCGTGGATAGGACCCCGCTAGTTTTAAATCATACCTATAATAGAGTCTCCTTTACACATATCAAAATGTTAATAAAAAACCACTTTTGATTTACCTTTTGGAGGATCAAATCAATTCATTTAAAATTTACTCTTTGTAAGTATGTAGTCCTTATTATAAGCTTCCCAAAAAGTATAATTTTAAATAAATTTAATTTTATTATTATTTCTTGTGAATGTAGGTTTTTCGCTAAAAATCAAGCTCTTTATTTTGCACATGTGAAAAAATAGCAAATTATAAAAAATAAAATAAAATTAGTGCACTAGATATTGAAGTCTTTGATCCAACAACAAAAAAAGGAATTTTGATACATACAAAAAAAGTTATGTTGTATACAGTCTGCCTACATCTGAATTGTAATTGGTTTGACTTCGAAACTTGATTAAGGAAAAAATATTCAATAAAACAATATGAAACCAAATGAAAACACTATCCATTGTAGTTACAAATATAAATTCAAAAAAATATAGAATTTTATCCTTCATGGGGAAAAAATTATGTTGTATATGGTGAGCATCACTCCTTAAAAATGGTGTTTACTGAAATAAACTAGTTTTCAAAGGAGATGAAAAAAGAACTGCAATTTGATTCCAAAATTATGAAAATAAAATATTTAGAATCTAAAGACAAAATGTAAAAAATCACTAGTTTGCATCATCTTCAAATTCCTCACGGTTTAGCTGCTATAGGTTCCTGAAAGTGAAGATTTAGTTAGAAAAAATTAGTTCAGTGTCCAGTTTGGCCAAAAATTGTAAACTAGTATTGTGGGATCACCTAACCCATAAAATCATGTTCAACTCATGTATCCTCTCTATTATCAAGAGACCTTATCACACCATGCGGACTATGCAGATGCCCTAAAACACTCTATATAAGAGAAAGATGAAATCATATGTAAGAAATTAAAAATGATTTAATGATAATTTAATTTATAATTCATTATAAATTAAAATCACCATCATATCTGGCTATAGATTCTCTAGTGTACCTAGACCAACCTCTAAATTATCTTAATCAATCTACAGATACAAGAGAAATAAAGTTGAAATTAGATGTAAGTCTACAATTAAAAATTATATAATTTGATTTAATTTATAATGTATCATATTTAAACTATACCATAATAGGTTGTGCACCCTCTACTCTAGGACCTTTTTGTACATGCTCAACTACAAGATATGTCTCATGCCATAAAAAAAATAAAATTAACATGTATGAGCTCATATATATATATATATATATATATATTCAATTTTAAATTTATTTAAAGTTATTCGGAATATATAATTTGTAATTGACTTTAAATATAATCAAAAATTGAAATTACCATGATATCTAGAGCCTACTCTACAAGTCCTCCTAGAGGTGTAATTATAACTAAGTCATGGTAGAATGTCACACTAACAAAGCCCTGCAAGATCAGATTTAAAGCATGTATACTTGAATTAGGTTAAAATATATATTCAAGTGTGCACATCTTGTGTAGAATTTTTTTAAAACAACCTACAATTCAAAGGCCTCACAAGTAGTCGCGACATCTCATGTTTTTCTGAAGCCCATTCTCATTGTTGTATAAACCTAGACACACATATAGAGATTTAACACCTGTAATATTTACAAGTGTATGTGCACATTTTATATATAGTGAATTCAAAATTCATAATTCTAACTATAGTAATGTAAGTTAAACAATTTATAATATAAATGTACCTACCCCTGATCTAGGACGCTCGACAACCCCTCGAGTGGAATTGACGTGGAAATCGATTCACTCCCCTGAACCAACATAAATATTTAAAACATATGTTCATGATTAAATTATAAATTTAAAACTCAAGTTAAAAATTATTTCATATATAATTTAAAATTTTGAAATCAAAATACCCCATTAGGGTTGCTGACTAGGACTAGTTTCGACATATGTACTCATAGTGTAGATGATTGCCCCATCCTTAGTATCATCTGTACACCAAAAAATTTGATTGTTAAAAATGTATTGCAATTATGTTTTGATATATACATTCATTAAGATTCTTATAAATTCAACATGTAGATGCATATTTATACTTGTGTCACACTATCCTTAGAGTGATGGTCTGCAGTAATAAATTCTACAAATGAATTGAGGTGACCAGATGATCCACTAGAATATCCACCTCCACTTGAACTGGGTGTGGCCTGATCGGGTCCATAACATAGATGATGGAAACTAGTAGATACATGTGGTCTCGACACTCATGGAGTTGTAATAGGACCAAATCCATAAAATACTCCTCCATCATCACAGTCTCTATGCTCCCTATCCTCTATTACAAAAGCATGTTGATCAAGGTCTCATGTGAGCGTACTGAGCGATCCTAATGTTGATACCACCGCACATTGATGCATAGGTGAGAGAACGGCAGGACTAAGAGGAGAAACAAGGGGTTGTGCATGCATGGGGAGTTGGGGATCAACCCTTTCTCCTAACCTTTGATGTGGCATGCCACCACCAACACCCTGAATGATTTAAAATCAAAATAATTAGGCTTTTTCCCCATAAAATACTCTACATATAGTTTCCTCAAAAGATATAATGGGACCTTCATATTAGTGCGTGGACTGTCAAATACCATATACCATCGATCCCGAAAATGTGCACTCATTTGTGGATGTATACACCACCTCATGGATATTCTAGATTTATTAGCAAGAATGGGCTACTGAGTATTAGGGTCGATAAAATAAGGGGCTAGATGGGATTTTGTTATTTTTAGGTCTAAAATTTGTTTATATGAGAGACCATTTGCATTAAATTGTCTCATCTCCTCTCTAACTCGTTGATTCCTATCTAAGTCATAATCAATAGTCCTAATGGAATCGACAACATTTTGCATCACAAAAAATCCATCACAAAAAATATCCATCCATCACAAAAAATATCCATCACATTACACAAAATATCCATCGAACCAAATTCAGAAATTCATAACTATAAGATCATTGTCTTAATTTATAAAGTGTAGTAAAGCTCTCTACTATATCTCTTCATTTCTTTGTGTTTTCCTTTTCAGAATCAGACTTACTCCTCTCTTCTAGCCATCATTGATGCTCATCTAAGACCCCATCCATAGCCCTAACAACATCAACAATATTTTGTATCCTAGATGCAAGAAGCCTCAAAGGTGGTGTGATACATTCTTCATTTTGAATAATGTTGATTTGATCCTGAATGGTTCTAGCATTGGCATTGATTCATGCTTGCAAGCAAGTACCATCGGTTTCAGGTGGTGGAGGTGGGGGTTATGAGGTGGAGTGGATGGAGGTGGAGGTGAAGGTGGTGAATATGGAGAGCGTGGAGGTGGATTAAATATAATATTTAATTGATCCATGTGATCTCTAAGATATAAGTTAACTTGCATTAGATTTGTAATTTAAAAATGTAAGATACATGTTTAGGAAATACCCTTAAACCATTCAATATAAATGGCCTAATTGAATACAAATGATAAAATGTGTAAGCCTCAACTATGTCTAAGGCATGTTACTTGAATGAAAAACCAATTAACTATTAATATAGGATGGCTTAAGGGTATCTATGTATTAATATAGGATGGCTTAAGGGGATATATGTATACAAAATTACATGGCTTAAGGAAATAAAATTTTGTGTAGTTTCCCAAGGTAACCAAATTTCATTAATGTCCTAGGATAAAATGAATGCTTTAGGGTAACTTATGGTTTAGAGTTTAGGGTTTAGGGTTTAGGGTAATAGGATGGCTTAAGAGGATCTATGTAGTAAGGTACTAGGACAAAATGACATGGCTTAAGTGAATAAAATTTGGTGAATTTTTTGAAGGAAATAAAATTTCATTAAGGTCCTAGGACAAAATGATTGCTTTAGGGATTAGGTTTTAGAGTTTAGAGTTTAGAGTTTAGGGTTTATGGTAATAGGATGGCTTAATGGGATCTATGTAGTAAGGTCCGAGGACAAAATGACATGGCTTAATTGAATACAATTTTGTGAAGCTGCCCAAGGCAACCAAATTTCATTAAGGTCCCAAGTCAAAATGATGGTTTCGAGTTTAGAGTTTAAGGTTTAGGGTAATAGGATGGATTATGGGGATCTATGTAGTAAGGTCCTAGGAAAAACTAACATGGCTTAAGGGAATAAAATTTGGTGGAGTTTCCCATGGCAACCAAATTTCATTTTAAGGTCCTAGGACAAAATGAATGGTTTAGGGTTTAGGGTTTAGATTTTAGAGTTTAGGGTTTAGGGTTTAGGGAACTTAGGGTGAAGTTTGGGTGGCCCTTGGAATAATTGACTTGAAAGTTAGTGAATTTTTTTTTATTTTGGAATAGTTGGTTGAGATAGATCTTGTTTTGATAGCCCAACCTCTCATGAAGTCACATTCATGTTATAATCTTGCATGATCTTATTATTATTAAATTTGGTTTCCTTGCGAAACTTCACCAAATTTTGAGAACTTCTTTGATCCCCCTAATAAATGTCATATTAGGACCCCTTAAGACATTGGTTTATGGTTTAGGGTGATAGGATTGCTTAAGGTGATCTATGTAGTAAGGTCCGAGGACAAAATTATATGGCTTAAGTGAATAAAATTTGGTGAAATTTCCCAAGGCAACCAAATTTCATTAAGGGCCTAGGAAAAAATGATTGCTTTAGGTTTTATGATTTAGAGTTCAGAGTTTAGGGTTTAGGGTAATAGGATTGCTTAAGGGGATCTATGTAGTAAGGTAATAGGAAAAAATGACATGGCTTAAGGGAATAAAATTTGGTGGAGTTGCCCAAGGCAACCAAATTTCATTTTAAGGTCCTAGGAAAAAATGAATTCTTTAGGGTTTAGGGTTTAGATTTTAGAGTTCAGGGTTTAGGGAACTTAGGGTGAAGTTTGGGTGGCCCTTGGAATAATGGACTTGCAAGTTAGCACAAACAACATTTTCTTGTGGAACAACTGATTGAGATAGATCTTGTTTCGATTGACCAACCTCTCATGAAATCTCATTCATATTATAACCTTGCACAATCTTATTATTGCTAAATTTGGTTTCCTTGGACAAGTTCACCATATTTTGAGAACTTCTTTGGTCCCCTTAATAAATGTCATATTAGGACCCCTTAAGGCATCAACTTACGGTTTAGGGTAATAAACTGATTATTTTATGAATATTTTTTGATTTTATGAATAGATTGACTATTTCTATAATAGAAACACATAATTATATATTATTAAGATTGAGTTTGGTGTATACTTTAACTTCAGATTTTTTTAATTGAATATAAGATTATTTTATTTAACATGTTTTTCATTAATATAGATTGTATATATATATATATGAAGTTTAATATACTATGATAAAGTTGAATTTTTCCCACTTAAATGAATTTAATGATATTAAATGTATAATAAAACTAGTTAATGTTGAATCTTATTTTATTTTGGATTGTTTAGAATTGAAAGAACCTAAAAGAAAGAAATGAAAAATATTTAGATTCATTTAGTGTCTAGGTAACTAGTGCAAATTGAGATTTTAGACTAAACTAGAAGCCTAATTAATAACTAATTGACTAGAATGAGAGTTAAGATTGTTGAAAGACAAGAGACAAAACATGCAAAGAAGGCATGACTAAGAAAGATCAACACATAAAATATAAATGAATGAAAATATTAACTAATTAAGTGACAATTGGAAATGGATTGTACAAGGATTTAGGAATTTGCTAACTAAATTTGCAAACAAACATGGATAATCTATCAATTGTAACTATTGTTTAACATATTATTTTCTATTCTAATTATAGTTTAACATTGAAAGTAAAGTTTAACATATTATTTTCTATTCTAATTGTATCTATGTTCATAACGTTTAAATGATTGTGTCTCTTGATGAATACACATTTAAATGTATAATATTTATCAAATCCTATTTCATTGTCAATATCAAGGACCCTAATTTACTATGTATCAACCTAAATCTATAAAATAATATCTTCTATAGGTGTGCCTACATACATGTCTTCCTACAATGCAAATGCTTTTTTTCTATTATCAAATATTCTTGAGCTCGAAATCAGGGTTTTCAAATGCAAAATGATTTGTTTGATTTCAATTTAGGGTTTCATGAAGAAATTAGGGTTTTCAATGTAATTTTTTTTTCATTTCAAACTAGGGTTTCCAAATCCTTTTATTTTATTTTATTTGAATTTAGGGTTTCAAAGAGCAATTAGGGTTTTCAAATGTAATTTTTTTATTTCATTTCAATTCTTAGTTTTCAAATGCATTTTTTTTGTTTCCTTTCAATTTAGGGTTTTCAAATGCAATATTTTTTGGTTTGATTGAACAATTTAGGTTTCAAAAGGTAAATTTTGTTCTTAAGATACAATTTAAGGTTTATTTTTTTGTTTCTATTCAATATCTGAAGGGTTTAATTCCATTTTTTCTTCTACTTATACAAATCATCCTTTCTAATATTACAGGTAAATAAAATACATAAAACGCTAAATAAATTGAAAAAAATGTATGCTAGAATATTTTATTGTATTAAAAAATTCCAAAAAACACGAAAAAAATCCAAAATTTTGACGGTGGAGGTGCACTTGGAGGTGGCTTATGTCACTATCATCCTTGTCAAATTGGGATCCGATTCTCTATGAATAACTGATTTTCATTTATTTTTAAAAATAAATACTAGATCTTAAAAAAAGATCCCGTTTTGTAAAGATCGAGATCCCATTTCCCATTTGCCGGTTCAAGACCCATTAATAAATGGGATCCCATTTTTTAAAAAACAGGATCTTGTTTAGATTTTAGGCTCGAGATCTTGAAGCTAAATGGGATCTCGTTTATTAAAAATCAAGATCCCATTTTTTGCAAGACGATTTCATTTTTTGCCTAATGCAAAAACTTCCACGTTTTTTGGACTCATCTTTGTGCTTTTACCCTTATTTTGTGGTTTGAAATTTATGTCAATTGAGTCGAAAGTGGAAGACAAGGTTAACTTAAGTGTGAAATTTGAATTTATCTCCTTTCCAAGGTCTTAGGATTGTTGTAAATTTCTATTTTCATCTTCTTCTTTTTATTTAAGGGTCCTAGATCATAGGACTTATATTTAGGATCTTTTTGAAGGATATATTTATAAAATTAAATCTATTTTTTGAATCCCTTTCCTTGACCATTTTTAATGTGATGAAATTTGAAACTTTAGTCCAGTATAGTATAGGTTGTGATCATACTTTAGTAGGACACATGAAAGACCCTTGATAAAGAATCTTCTCCACTGCCCTATCTACACAAAATTTTGTGGAGAAGAAGTGGTCCCATAAATATTACTCACACTCTAAGAGTGAAATTGTCTTAAGATAGTTGTAAACTATAAATGTGAAGGTGGCAAGTGTCACCTTCATTTTAAAGGGATGAGGAGATTGGAATTTTTATTTAATAAACAATTGTGAATGGTAGAAATAATTTTTATTTTTATTTTATCTTGTCTTGAAATGGGAGAGAGTGGAGGAGAGTTGAACTATGCCAACACTCTTAATTTAATATTTTATATATGCCATCAATGTTGTGTGAATGAATGATATTTAAATTTTATGTGGAATTATATGTTTGTTAGCTTCATTTTAACGTGTTTTTTAGATATGTTATTTTTATGTGATGGGAGAGATAGTTTGGATCCTCATATCTCCCTATATTGAACCAGTGATAACTTTAAGAAACCCCCGTCAAAAAAGATATAAAATCCTAGCTAATATTTCATTTTATTAAGAAAAAATAATAATTTCTATTTGCAAATCTTTCCTTTTTTTGAAAAAATATTAATTTTATTAGTGATTTTTTTACATCACTAAAATCTTGTAGAAAATTTTGGTGAATCTTGAAAATAAATAGGAAAATACATTAACTATGATGGAAAATCCATCCAATATAAAAATAATTCTCATAGAAAAGTAGGGGCTTGAGGGTGGAAATTATTAATGGGTTTAAGGGGTAGACTATAATTTTTGCTTGCCACCATTGTTTTAAAATATAATAAAATGTCTCTCATTGTATTTTGCACGGTAAAATGTATCCACAATATATAATTCTCATGGGGATTGAAATTGAATTTAGATCATTGATCTAACAACCTTTGTTGTACTATGTGAGGTAAAATGTACCCACAATCTATAATGCTCATGAGACCTAAAATTATGGGGCCCATGAGAATTATAGATCACATGGGTACATTTTACCTCATGGGATGCAATAAGAGCCATTACATTATATTATAAATCAATGGTGGAAACTAAATATTAGATATATGGTCCTAAAGAAACTAATAATTATGATATACTATTGGTGAATTAATATAGATTTCTACTATAATTTAGAAAATTTAGGCGAATCTAATCTAATCATGTATCGAATATTGTGGCACATTTTTGACTTAATATTTTTAATAAAATAAATTATTTCGCGATTTAAATAAGACTATGATAAAATTTGTAAAAATTCAACTATTCAAGTCACATTATAGCTCAAACTATTAGCCAATTTTGGGTTCCCAAATTTCAAGAATTGGCCAATTGGTGAATATTAGCCACTAAAAAAATCATTCCTTTTGAACCTTGAATAAGTCTTAAATAATGTGACCCCCATTTTATTTTAGAGAATGTATGGTATTGTAACATGTGATATATTAATGGATATATATGATTCATTATGTATGGAATTTGTATACAAAGTAGGGTTTAGAAGGACCTCCTAGATTAGGGTCAACTTGTGAACAAGCCTAAGGCTAGGAGGTGAGTTTCCCATTGAAATATGAGTGGTTTGTTGAATGTAGAAAAAATAATATCATATTTAATGAGTAGCAACCAATTTATACAAGTGTGTGTAGAGTTTCTTTAGCTACCTTTTGTTAAACTATATAACTGAAACCAAACAAAATGTAATAACATATGCCAACTCTCCTCCCTTGTTAGATTGTTCCTACAAATGTACCAGCAAAACTTCAAACTTCACCTTGCCAAGTGACCCCCCTTAAGGCTTACATGACAAAAAAAAATTATTAAAAAACAATAAACATTGTTGAGAAGATATTTGAAGAAACAAATCCTAAATCAAGTGGAACTCCACCAAGTTGCCTCATGACCCTTGAAAAGGTGTGTCTCTAAGCTGAATTCATGAATTCTTCCTCCCATGAACTCCTAAATCACAGACACAAAATTATTGGACAACCATCCACCAACTTGTCTCCTTAACCATAATAATGGTATAATTCTTGATCATAGTCTTGTGAACTCTCTGGAAACCCATCCATATTGATCTCTTCACCAAACCCCTTACATGTCTCAAAAAATAAAAAATTCACAATATATGTATTCTTCAAAATTTTCAACAATAACAAGGAAAATAAATAAATTATTCTCATATAAAGCATCATATCAAATAAATAAGCTAGCTATAGATGGTGGAATTTCTCCATCCTGTAGTGCCACCAACCTCCAATAATTGAAGGCTTATTGTACTAATGCATAATTAACACTGCTAGAAGAGTCATTAATAAAGAATTTGTCATCTAGTGAAACATTATCCTACATGCAACCATAGTCTCCTACATCTAATTCATCTTTGAGATTCCCTTTTAGGGAATCACTAGCTTGAATTCCACAAAACTCTACTATGAGTCCCTTTTTCTTATAATGAAAACATGCAATTTGTCTTTTACCTAACCTTTTATTGTTGCTTCATGAATGTAGTGCTATCTCTTGTTCAAAATCATCTTCTCTATATTATTTTGTCATCTTGTATTCTTCTATAAGCTTTGCAATCATATCTTCTAAATTTTGGTAACTTATTTGAATGAGTGTTAAATAACATTATTGTATTTTAAAGGAAAGTTGTTTAACAAGATAGCTTTAGCATAATCATCATCTACTAGAGGATTAAATTTTGCTAACTACCTAATGAGAGACCTCAAATTACTTATATGATTTGACATTGTGATTGAATCTTCCATTTTAAACCTAAACAATTTAAGTTTAAGGGATAATTTCACGTTGATTGCTTTATCCAAATAGTTTATTGAGATTATCCCAAATTTATGTTGATGATAACCTAAATATACATTTGTAGACATGCAAAACTAAAATCATGCATCACACATTCCACTCTAATTAACATTCATTTCTTCTATTAATCAATTAAAATATTTTATTGATTAAATCCCTAAGGTTCATCAGACTTAATTAAATAAATCAAATTATTTCATTAAGTCCTAAGTTCTTCTTATTTGATTTGATAAATCAAACTTATTTGAATCAAATATAAAATCTCTAAAATACCCTAAGTTAATTAATCTAAATTAATTAACTTCTAATCATAATTACCATTCTCTAGCTTTTGACTCAACTAGGGTCAAATCTAAACTCTTAACTAACCCACCCACTTGCACAATAAATCACTTTATTTGATTTATTAAAACCCATATTTTCCATCATTAACTCTCATCTTTGAATTTTTGGACAAAGACAATTCCCCCGAAAAACCCTCAACCACATGCATTTATGGCCATTTTCAAATTTGAATTGGCACATTGGCCAAGACTTGCACATTCCTCACCCTCTCACACCTTGACAATTGGCATCTTGTCATTGGCTCATGAATGATCCCACATTCATTCAAAATCTCTCAATCTCCTACCTTTGAATCTATAAAAGCAGGGCAAAACAACACAATTGAACAACAAATTTTCATGGCAAGGTTTCTCTTTGATTTTGAGAACTAATCTTTCTCTTCATTTGGCATCTTGCTTATCAAGGGGGTGGGAAAGGGCTTTTCTTTCCACATTTCAAAAGGCACCACTCCCACTATGGGATAGATATGGATACTGTTTGAATATGCTTTCAAGTCTTCCTATTTGGTCTTTTATAGTTTTGTTTAGCATGTTAGACATGATTCGTTATCTCATAGGGATGTTGTTATTTGCTAACAATGCTAACCTTATGTCAATATTATAAATAATATTTTACAGATTTTAGCATCCACAAAATGGCACTAGAAGGAGGGCACAACATATTCTTCTTTGTAGGTTGGCGTTGAAATCAAGCTTCAAAATTAAACAAAGGCGAACAAATCGGAGTTGGAAAAAGAAAAAAAATGTGAAGATGAAGGATTGAAAAGAAAAGCATTTTTTCATGCTTGTTGTTATAATTCGAGGCTCTAATTCCTACCCTTGTTTTCTGTTTTAAACCAACTCACATTGCTTTTTGAGTTTAAAATTAACCATTTGACTTGATATTTTCAACTTGGCTAAAATTAAACCTTAGGAACCTACTAGATTTTGATTTGGACTTAAAATTGAACAAGGAAAAATTCGCATCTCATTTGGTGCTTTTAAAACGAACTCATCACTGCTTTGTGGGCTTAAAATGAACATGTGCATTCAATATTTTGCAATCTTTTTCAAAAAGTAATATCATTGAAAAGACATATGCGCTTCTCTCATGCCTCATGGCGATCTTGAGAATCAAAAGTCTTTTTATGATATTAAGTTGTCAAAAAGATTGCCTCCACACTTCAATTTGGGCATTTTAAAATTGAACAAAACTTGTCTAGTGTGAGAAAAAGGCATTGCGAGTGTTCTCTCTTTGTTCATGCAAACAAAGATGATCGAAATACGAGTGCACATACTCACTATTATGTACCTTTAGAGGGCCTGCCTTGTGGGAAAAAGTACTCACCCAAGGGAACGACCCAACCGGGAACACGCTAAAGCCAAGCAACTTCCAATCGGTATATAAGTGTGGATTCTTGAGGAAAGTTCAAGAATCACGAGGATTATTCCGACGAGATGGATAGCAATGAACTCTCACCAATGTTGGATAATCCCCCATGAATGGAATGCCCGCATTAGAACCCATTGTTTAGAAAAAGGCCAAAACCTTGTCTATCTTCTTTGTGCAAAAGGTCATGTCCTTTGAAGCCGCCCCACGTTATACATGTGGTCTTGTTGTGGAAATGGAAAGTATGCAATGGGAGATTCATGGGTACTAATGCTTGGCTGACCTAATTAAGTGAGTGTCATGGAGGGAAGCCAGTGTGGTCAAGCATTTAGCCATTCGCACAAGATATGCACAGCTGGATTTATCCAAGTGGGAACCCAACAAGATATTGCCTCATCATCTTAGGGTTGTAAAAAATGTTTGGAAGTAAAAGATACATTGCTTGGTTGTCAAACCGATTGAAAAATAGACATTCACAAAGAGCCTCAAATGTCAAACCCCTTTTAGGAAACAAATACCTTTGACGAATTTAAGCACTCTTGCTTTCCCTAGGGATCATATCCTTAGAGGTTTCTAAGTGCTTGAATTCTATCATCATTTTTTTTCAATAAGGTTAAACATAGGAGACTTTTGCCCTATTTTCTTTGATTTCCACATAATGGACCTTCTGGGATGAGGAAGAAAGCAGGACATTAGACATTCAGTTTGAAAACATAATCAAGCAAGTGCTTTTGGTAAAAGGAATTCACTAAGACAAGGTAAAAGATAAATTGGATTACACATGTGTTTTCTAACATGATTTCCTACAAGATCAAAATCCCAAAACCAAAGTTCAAGAAGCTTAGTCTGAAAGCTCATGAGGAGCATCTTGAGAGACTTTTCGAATTCAGAGAAAGATTGGTTTACAACTTTTACAAAAAAAGCTTCAAGAAACAATCCTGAGTTGTATGCATTCTATTATCAATAGAATCTCGAACTTGTTGAAAGGTTTACTTTCCTCCCATAGGAAATATAGCGTGTTATTCAACACCAAGGTCTTTTAAGAAGAAGTGTTATTCTAGGTCACATCTAGGATCAATTTCAGTCACTTTCATCCATCTCTCAACCATCAAAATCAGTCAAAAATCACCTCACCAACAACTCTTGGAAACTTTGTAAACATCTTTTATGCTAAACTTTTAGGTGAAATCAAAACCACTTTGTTTGACTTAACACACCTAGTCAAACCATCATCTTATACATGAGTTTTCTCTAGGATAATGCAACTTCCTAGGGTTTACAAGTTCATCTTGTTTGGCTTAACACACTTAGCCAAATTATGAAATCATCACCTTGTTTGACTTAACACACTTAGTCAAACCATCCTCTTATGTACAAGTCCACTCTAGGATAACACAACTTCCTACGGTTTTACAAGTGCATTTATCACTTTTTTTTTTACTTAGCACATTTAGTCAAACTATCAATCCAATCACGATCACTCAAAGTCCTAAAAGGTTTAACATTTACCTCAAAGTTTCTTTAAGAGTTCCATTCATAAGTATCATTCATCTTTTGTTTATCTCATCCTCATCAACACTTTGATCCTTCAATTATCCTAGTTCTTCACTTCTTTGAACCTAAGGTTTAGACCGATCTAAAGGATTAGAGGTTCATCTCTTACATTCTTGAAAATTGATCTTCATTTTATGGTTCAAACTCAATCTCAACACAAGAGGGACATGGAATATAAACTTGATCCATCCATCATGAGCAATTCAAGTCAACCAAACTATCCAAGTCTCACAATTCCAATTGATTATCAAAACTCACATTTATGCAATTCAAACATGGCATCATTATCTCCTCCAAACTTCAATGATACGAAGGTGAGTATGCCCAATCTAAAGTTCGGAACACCTTTTCCAATGATAGATTTAAATCCAAGTCCAAATATGCAAATCTATCAACCAAACACTCAATGCATGAGTTTTCCAAACAACATTATCCCTCCAAATCCATACATGACAAATACAAGTTTGCTGAACATGAACATTTCTAGTCCACACTTGGTGAACTTTGGGATAGATATGTTGGAAAATCCCCCTAATGTTGTTCAAAATCCTAGCAATATATTGGAAATTGATTCAAGACAAGGTAACCCCATGCAAAATCAAAGTTACCTAAATCAAATGAATATGATTCTCAACCACAACAATGTTCAAAGTCAACCTATAACACCAAATCAAAACATCATACCAAGTCATCCCATTTTTCCATTGGTATCGCAACAGCAGGTGGCAACCATCCAAGCAATCCCAACAATCAACACTGTCCCCAACCCACCACCACCACCGCTAAAATACAAAATGAAAAATTCATTCTCCATCATGTTGCAAGCCACTCAAGAAGCATCCCACAAAAAGGTGCTACAAAACCAACAAGCTGCACAAGCTCTGCAAGCCGCACATACCACTCAGATGGCACAAGCAATCCAAAAAGCACACGCTCAAGCACGAGCGCAATTCCAAGCACAATACCAAGCTCAATTGCAAGAACAACAAGAAGCATATCAACAAGCCTTGCAAGACTACCAAGTACAACAGCAATACAACCAACAACAAGCATTGTTGGTGCAACAACAACAACAGGACCAACAACAAGCATTGTTGGCTTAGCAGCAAACACAGGCATTACTCGCTCAACAAAGCTTGCAATAGATACCCACCGCAATTTCTGAAATCAAAAATCAAGATCAATCTATCAATGAGCACCTTGAAGATGTTTCCACCTCAACCAATGATCAAATCAACATACACTAAGAGCTACTTTTCAATCATGATCAAAATCCACCAAAATACCCAACAATAATCAAATTCAAGAAATTTCAACATCACTTGATCTATGGTTGAAGACATTGGTAATCTCTCTTCCATAATTATTGAAAACAATGTTCAAGATCTTGAAGATGCTTCTACCCCACCCAGTGATCAACTCACCATACATCAAGAGCCACTTTTTAGTGATCTATTTCAAGATGTGTTACAATTATTTGATCCCATTGACATAATCTATGATCTATCGACCAATGACCATATCAACAAGGACTCTACATCGCCTTATGAGTTAGAGGACATATCTCAAGAACGTATTCCAAAGCATGATCAAAATCTATCACCAAGGTCTAGTAATGTTCCTTCCTAAGACATATTGAAATCCTTTGACCTCATGGTTACAGATATTGAAGGAATCCCTAGCTCAACAGTTGATCCAAATCCACTCAAAGCTCAAGAGAATATTATGCCACTTCGTAATGATGATGTCCAAGAGCCCACTATAAGCAATCCATCCTTTGAAATCAACCCATGTCAAGAAACTGATCCAAAACATGTTGAAAGTAATTTTAGAATTAGTCAAGATCAAGAATTCATATATCCAAGATACTACAATGATCTAATGGGCACTCTTTTATCTATACAAGATGTCATAAATGATGATCATATCCATATAGCACATATTCCTCCATCTACCCATGAGATGATTTCATTGGATGGACATGTAGATGATCGTCATTCAAAACAAGAGTCTCATACTCTTGAAATCATTATTGAGAAACAAGAGTCTCGTACTCTTAACATTGGTACACATGATCAAAATATGGAAAAATTTGGAGACATATCAGAAGAAAATCATGAAGAAGGCTTCTACAAAAGCTGTAAATCAGAAACATCCTTTGGACACCTATAAGAAGCAAATCATGAAGAAGGTTTTTACAAAAATCATGAATTAGAAACAACATCCTATGAACTAAATCATGAGGAAGAGTTTTATGAGGACACTGAATCATCAACACTTCTTGAAGAAGCACTACAATCTAATATCTCACAAGATCAAGTTGAAGATATCAATCAGGCATTGATCACACTTATGGAAGATCATATCACTTATAAACCTGGATCACTCACCTTTGTAAGGGAAAATCATCTTATCAATGAAAGAGCTGTGACTTTTGAAGATCTTCCAAAGAGCAGAGAAGGATTAACACCTTATTTCCAAGGTAGATCATATCCTATTGCAAATAAACTTTTTCAGCAGATGAATTATCAGGGCAGAGGACTAGGCCTACATGAATAGGGTATCCTAGAACCAATGCAAATTGTTGGAAATACTAAGCTTCAAGGCCTTGGTTATTCGACAATCAAGGGATATAAACGTATCAGGGATACTTCTATGAAACTGGGGTCAACTTCGTCTCGAGCAAACGTCAACATAGGGAGCAAGAAGAATCCTTACGATGATATCAATGCCAATACTACAACCAAACACATCACGAATCTCCATCCACAAATTGGGACCAACAACAAAAGAAAGATTTAAATCAAAGAACAAAGAACAAAGTACTGAAGCATGAAGGACAAGTCAAATACATATGGATATCAAAAAATACAAAGAAAGACTATCCCTATCAAACACCATCAATCAAAGAAACTATGGTGAAAAATAAAAAAGGGAAAAGTATCCGTCAAAAGCAGGCTTCTCAAGCAACATATAAGGTGTATCAAGTTGTTGGTCCTGATTCCACACACACTTCCGTATCCACCCATTATTGCTCATCTTCCCAAGTTTGGAGAGTCAAAAGTTCCAAACTGTCAACCAATCCATATTTTACTCCTAAACACACTCCTCCATCCATGCCTCCACACATGATATCCAATTCTTACATTGACCGTGTGTTGGAAACAATCCTTCATCATAAGGATTCAGAAGGCACTCTATTGCGATCTGCACACAAAGACAGAGTTAAGTCCATTATCAGCAAAGCAAAATAGATTTCTCAAAATTTTCTTTCAAGTGCACGTATCTTGACTAAGCAGTTTCTTCAAGAAGGATATCGATGGCACATTATGATAGAAGCATCAATGTCAGTAGTACCAGGTGATTCAACATCACCTTAAAATCTCTTAGAAAATACAAAAAAATCAAAAAAATAAAAAGAAAAACGATTGAAAATAGTAAAGAAAAAAATCGTCCTTTAGCGAAAACCATTTCGGTGGCGCTTTGGACAAGTACCATGATGAAAACCTGGAAAACATGCATCATGTGTAGAATCAAGCATCTGCATGCACCATTTCAAGAGAAAGCATCTTATCACATGCATAATAAAGCCAACATTCCATCCATATCATTCGTTCATCCATGAACCATTTATCCAACCCATTACCATCTATCTACCTTATCTTAATCTTGATGAAGGTTTGGTAAATGCTTTACACTTGTTTGTGGTAAACATCTTGACATGGGTCATTTTCATTGATCCTATCCTATCCAATGCTATCTGAGCCTTGAAGCATTATCTGAATGAGAATCCTCTATTTGAACACCCTTATCTTATCACAAGATAATTCATATCAAAGAATCCACCCATGGTTGTTCAAACATTGCTAGACACTGGGGGCAAATATTTACATCTTGCTTCAGGAATAAATCTTGGTCTATATCTTCACACTTATGTGGTGATCCGAACATTGGAAAATGTCAAATCAAATTGGTTAAGGCATTTGTGAACCAAAAAATCCAAATCACTAGCCCATGGCATATTTTGACAAGATGTTCCTTACCAAGTTTTATCTTTCATAGAACATCAATATGAACAATTCATATCAGTTGCATCTAATGTGCACATCCAGCGTCACATCAAAATCATCAAAACAATTATGTTCAAAATCAAGCTTCATCAATCTTGATCCATCAAATCCAATCATTTATCCCCTTGTTTGACTTAACACACTTAGTCAAACCATCATCTTGTGCACGAGTTTACTCTAGGATAACACAACTTCTTTAGGTTTACAAGTTCATTATCATCACTTTGTTTGGCTTAACACACTTAGCCAAATTATCAAATCCATAATCACCTTGTTTGGCTTAACACACCTAGCCAAATTATCCTTTTTGTACAAGTTTACTCTGGGATAATACAACTTCCTAGAGTTTACAGGTGCATTATCACTTTTGTTTGACTTAACACACTTAGTCAAACTATCAATCCATCAATCCAATCGATCAACATTAAGCTTGGTTTTCAACAAAATCCCAAAAAAGAGCACTGATATCATCACATGTCCATATCCAAATCATCAAAATCATGCGAAAAACCAAAAACATTTAAAAAATTCATCAAAAATCCAAAAACATGTCTAAATATTAGAAAATCTTCAAAAATTCATCATTAAGTCTTGTCAGTCTTTCACCTTGTTGAGCTACGTCATCTCTGAGCTTGAACGTAGGCAAGGTTGATCTTTCATCATCCCCTAAGAGAGTTAGGGTTAGTCCTTAGGCATCTGTCACAATGACATCTTTCTGCCCATCTAGTTAGGTGTTCATCGTAGGGGCATTCGTTTGTCCATTTTTTCACATTTTAGGATTTTAGGCATCCGCCGCAATGACATCTGTCTGCCCATCTAGTTAGGCTTCTATCGCAGGGGCACCTGTTTTTCCATCTAGTTTACATTTTAGGATTTTAGGCATCCATCGCAATGACATTTGTCTACCCATCTAGTTAGGCATTCATCACAGGGGCACCCGTTTGTCCATCTAGTTTACATTTTAGGATTTTAGGCATCCATTGCAATGACATCCGTCTGTCCATCTAGTTAGGTGTCCATCGTAGGGGCACCCATTTGTCCATCTAGTTTACATTTTAGGATTTTAGGCGTCCATCGCAATGACATTTGTCTACCCATCAGGTTAGGCGTCCATCGTAGGGGCACCCATTTGTTGATCTAGTTTGCATTTTAGGATTTTATGTGTCTATCACAATGATATCCATCTGCCCATCTAGTTAGGCGCTCAACGCAGGGGCATTCGTTTGTTCATCTTTTTCATATTTTAGGATTTTAGGCGTTCGTCGCAATGGCAATCCATTTGCCCATCTATCTCATTAGCAGTCAAGTCAATTGGAGTCCGAACTATGTCATCTCTGAGCTTAAACATAGGCAAGGCCATCCTTGATCGGCCCCCGAGACATAAAATTTAAAAACATTCATAAATCTTGAAAATTCCAAAAAGAAATTTGTAAAACATCTCAAAAATTCCAAAAACAACCTCAAAACATTTGAAAAAACCAAAATGGTGCACCCATCTCATTTTGCTTTCACTCACAATAATAACAATTCCTAATTAATCAATCATCACCTTCACCCTTTGGTGAGTCAGTCAGAAGCAAGTCTATTAGGTTCCAAAGTGAACACTTAATTGTCAAAGTCTCAAGTCTAGATCAGTAAGCAAGCAAGTCGATCAACTGAGAGTATCAATAGCTTATCACCCAAATCAGTCCCATCAAAACCCTAATCACAACATGTTAGAGGATGAAGCTTTGTTGTGATGGACATAAGCATCAGGTACCCCAACAGTAGTTTAGCCTTGGCTAGCGGTATGAAGAACACTAGCTTGTTTAT
>CM021101.1:527668193-527736967 GCA_007115665.2 Sequoiadendron giganteum
ACTTAATTAAATAAATAAAATTATTTCATCAAGTCCTAAGTTCTTCTTATTTGATTTGATAAATCAAACTTATTTAAATCAAATATCAAATCCCTAAAATCCCCTAAGTTAATTAATCTAAATTAATTAACTTCTAATCATAATTACCATTCTATAGCTTTTGACTCAACTAGGGTCAAATCTAAACTCTTAACTAACCCACCCACTTGCACAATAAATCACTTTATTTGATTTATTAAAACCCATATTTTCCCTTATTAACTCTCATCTTTGACTTTTTGGACAAAGACAATTCCCCCCAAAAACCCTCAACCACATGCATTTATGGCCATTTTCAAATTTGAATTGGCACATTGGCCAAGACTTGCACATTCCTCACCCTCTGACATCTTGTCATTGGCTAATGAATGATCCCACATTCATTCAGAATCTCTCAATCTCCTACCCTTGAATCTATAAAAGCAAGGCAAAACAACACAATTGAACAACACATTTTCATGGCAAGGTTACTCTCTAATTTTGAGAACTAATCTTGCTCTTCATTTGGCATCTTGCTTATCAAGGGGGTGGGAAAGGGCTTTTCTTTCTACATTTCAAAAGGAACCACTCCCACTATGGGATAAATATGGATACTATTTGAATATGCTTTCAAGTCTTCCTATTTGGTCTTTTATAGTTTTGTTTAGCATGTTAGACATGATTCATTATCTCATAGGGATATTTTTATTTGCTAACAATGCTAACCTTATATCAATATTATAAACATCATTTTGCATATTTTAGCATCCACAACATGATGTACTTTAGAGTAAAAAAAAAGTAAGATCAATAGTATCATTTTCTTTATCATCTCTATTATTCCACTCAAATAGCTTAGTTGCATATGTAGCCACTTTTTCCTGTTCACTCACCATTCCCCATAAATTATTATTCATTCGCAACATTTCAATTTTCACTCTCGAAGTATGGAGATTGAATCCAAAAGGATTGTCTATTGGAATCTTCATTAAAGAATAAAAATACCAACCTTATTACCTCAAAATATGTAAATTCAATTGTAATAGGGAAATCCTTATGTCTAAAATTCAAAATTGCAAACTATATGTTCCAAACAAATCAAATCTTCTCACCTCATAGCCATATTTCCTTGACTTGTCTTTCTCTTTATGTAGCCTTTCTAATAGAAATCCCTCCAAGAAACATGTATCAAAAAGAATTAGTTTGTCCAATTACACATAAACCTCTATTGTCATGATCTAAATTTTGAAGATCTAGAACAGTCTACTAGGATGAGATTTGAGTAGACTATTTTTAACAAAGAATCTCTATGTCCAATTTTAGACAACAATGTGAAGCCATGAAAATTTGAAAATAAGATCACCTTAAAAAAAAATTAACTATAGCCTTACACACCTTGATATTGCATTCCAAAGAAGAAACAAATCCTTTCAATGATCTCATACTAGCTTCTTTGTAAATTATGCTCAAACTTTAAATGCACTATGCTTGATATTTAACTCGTCATTATAATAATCTCTTCAAATATATTTTCCTCTCCTAATTTATAAATATATTTGGTAATAAGTCAAATAATTCTAAATAATTCCTCTCTCATCATATTTTTATTCCTTATCCTCTCAATGCCCCTAATCTATCACTTTACACATATAGATATTGAAATTTATGCAGGTTTTGTGAGGTGTCCTATTGGTGTTTTTTCCAGCTAAGGCTTTGTAATTCCCTAAGAGGTAGTCAACCTCTATATTCAAGAACTAACAAAGTTAGTGGCCAAGTAACGAGATTCAGTCAAATACCGAGATCTCCTACACTTTTGGCTCTGTCAAACCAAGGAGGGTTTTCCTAATGTGTTCATAAAAATGTTTTATGACTTTAAGAACACTTCCTCGTATAGATACAGTCCCCACAAACATATTTAGATAGTAATTACCTTGTTTGGGGCAAACCAAAGAATAATAAAAATTATCATAAAGCAATGAGACTGAAAATTAACGTAAGATTTGTATCTCAAAAGAGATAGGGTTTGATATTTTAAATTATTTAGATCTTGCACCACCATACTTAGAACTACAGCCTTGTGCCTCAAAAATCTTGAAGAAAGTGTCTCATCCATTGGGCAGGAGTCATACAAAACATAAACCAGACATCATGAACTTATCACCATAATGATTTACACTATGAGATTTTTAGTTTCTTTTTTAAAATAGTACTCCTTAATGAATCCTGAGTATATCATCACAAATCTATAACTCATTTTCAAGTGTTTGGTTAACTCATTAAGTTAAAGAAATAAAATGAAGTACACATTCAAATATACCATTGAAGCTGAATGAATAAACCATTGATAAACTCATTCACAATCTATGGCATGTAACCAGGAGAGCAATTGTTCTAATATATTTTTATTTGCTTCAATATATGTTATTACATAAGAAAATATTGCTTGTTTCATAATATTCCCGACCTAGAAAGATTTACTAGTTAATACCTTCAAAAAACCCATAGTAAAAACTGACTGTACATATACTAAGCTTCAGGACACAAAATCCTGATCATAACAATGAGCCGTAAAATCTCCTTTATAGAATAGGAGAGCAACAAGCATTAGGCTCCATTGTTAATTTCAAAATGAGTTTCATTCTAATGAAATGAAATTTGAATTCACATTCCAAAAAATATTCCTCATCATTAGAAGTAACAATAAACGATCTGAGGACTCAAAATGGTTACACCCAGTACCAGTTGAAGGAAGAAACAAAAAACCATGCCACACATGTGCACGTCCACATCAAAATGAACCACCAGAACAACATCAAACAACAAAAGAGAACCACCCCAGCAACACACATGACCCACTAGCATCACCTAGCCAACACACAACCCCAGTACAGGCAACCGCTCCTAGTTTTTGCATCAGTGTCAAGTGAAAACATTCTCTTTTTCTTGTCCATACCAGCACTAGTCCCAACAACATGACATGGTGCCATTGTAGTAATTGGGGAAATCACAAGGACCTCCTCGTCGACCCCCATGAGCTTAGTCATGGCCACGAGAAAACACTGATAGTCCGAGTCAGTCTCGGACCCATCGTCACCTGAGCCCGAAGAGATCACAACAGGGGAATTGCAGCATCCAGACCGCTTGCCCACACCTCACACAATCATTTTAAGAGGACCAGGAATAGGTTGTTCCTCTTTGCACTGTGAATTCCCTGTGCCCACTATAGCACTTTGTCGTACTACAAACATATCCATTGAAAATGCATAGCTCGAAACCACAAACAAATCAACCACATACAAATAGACCAACTCAAAATGCGGTAATAGCACTGACCAATTTAGCAAGAATTTATAGAACAAACTATTGCAGGGAATATTAATTTCCTGAATGTTGGATGAGCATGTGAGCAATTAGTGGTGGATGTCGCCACCACAAAATAATTTTAGGCTTATGGAAAATGGCATACAAGCAATCAGTACATTTATCAGATAGATACCACTCACATGCAAGGAGATCAGGAGGAAATCCATTGAAAAAACCTATGCCATTAATAACCTTCAGAGTGCAAAAAAATTCTCACACGGGTGAACAGTAACCTTTTGAAAACAAACCGTTGATGTGAAGAGGACCTGGCAAGTCAAACGACTAAGATTGATTCAATGATCATTGAAAATCCACATCACTTCCTAGGAAAAACCACAGCCAATCACACCCCTCAAAAATAAGAAGTTGTGAACTAGCAGCAAACCCCACCTAGCCCCTATTTTTTCAAGAGCCAAGCCACCTATCACCATTTCGCAAACCTCATGGTAACTTTGAGAAAATTAATCCGATCGTGCAAGGCCTATGAGGGATAGTCATCATTAATCCTCATCATTTAATTCCCATCGATGAAAAGACATCCACCTATCACTGTTGGTGCATTAATAGAGGGCCCCACCTTCGTAGTTGATAGATGGCGGCATCTCGCACACCTCGCACCACTTTAGTGACATCAACAGAAAAACCTATGAGGTTCACAAGGAACAGTTAGATCAAAACCCGTGATCGGACGGTCTACCAAGCTGCATAAAAACAAATATAATATAATGGTGGGGCCAACTGAAAAAAATGTCGGTGGCACAAAAACTTAGGCCTAAGTGGCAAAGAGAAGACCGATAGGGTGGGTGAAAAGGGGCCGATAAGAGCACGAAGGAAAGGCTTAGTCAGATGACTTAAGTGACCAGTAACCCTCAACAATAGGTCAATGCTAAAATATAATGTGAGGGTTAAAAAGGTACCAATCAATTTCACCATGGGTAACCAAAATCTTGAACCCTAAGCATTAGACCTGTAGCCTCGAAAAGTAACCAGTCATGCCCAATTTAGGCAGAATTTTGATAAATTTTAAAATTCCCATCAATGGCTTCGACTAGGGATGTATGCCCCTTGTAGGAATAGAAAGAATCTAGAATCTTTGGTTTCACAAACCAGATCACCGAATCACACAAGTACCTTGATGAAAGCTTTACCATGTTCATCAATTGGAACTTGTTTATGTCCAACTTGGTGGCCCCAAGCCCCCAAACAAGAGAAATCAGATTTTCCCCTGTCAAAAACAAAATTCTTTGCTACCTGGAGTAAACCAAGTCTGCAAATTTTACCTCTTGATGTCTTTACGTTACTTGAGTAGTCAGTATGCCTAGAGGTAGCATAATTTTTTCTAATACTCATTTGCATTTGATTAGTCAACACCCCGTATCCAAGCATTAACTACAACATATGACCATAATGACTTTTTACCTTACCCTAGACCTAGTCATACTTCATTGAATGCTTACTCAATTGAGCTGAGAAACAAAAAAAATCATAATCTATCTAGTCCTTAACATCACATATCTTAGCATCAAAATCAGTTCGCACATCGAACTGAAAAATGTCATAGAGAATTGTGTGCATGTTACACAAACCCTCATTGCATAAAAAGCAAGATACATGACTTGGGGAATCCTCGCCCTAGTGCTTTCCACATAAGCTTGGCTGCCAGCACCTGTGTTCAAATTTTTTGGAACACATCCTGATACTACAGAGGTGGGAAATATAAGTTACATCTTTCTCCAGGGAATGCATAAACACATTCATCTTAGGCCCCTCAGTATACATCTCCTCCTACATTCCTTCATCCATTCCCAAATGAAAAACCTCAAAAAAAGAGTCAAACACATCAATCTCAACATGGGTAATAGAGAAACAATAGTATGCACTGGCCTCCTTGTACTACCAGCACTTGTGTTCAAAATTTTTGGAACACATCCTGATACTACAGAGGTGGGCAATATAAATTACATCTTTCTCTAGGGAATGCATAAACACATTCATCTTAGGCCCCTAAGTATACATCTCCTCCTACATTCCTTCATCCATTCCCAAATTAAAAACCTCAAAAAAAGAGTCAAACACATCAATCTCAACATGGGTAATAGAGAAACAATAGTATGCAGTAGCCTCCTTGTACTCAACACCACCTGTTGTATGTTTTAATTTATAAGTGAAAATTTCAGTACAAGCTGAAATATTTTCACTAGTAATATCAATGCCACCTTCATTATAAGCTGAAATTTTTTCACTAGCAATATCAATGTCACCTTCATTATAAGCAGAAAATGTTTCACCAACAATATCAATGTCACCTTCATTATAAGCTAAAAACATTTCACCAGCAATATCAATGTAAGTTTGTAATAAAAAATGAATGTTAGCTTCATACAAACAGTTAGGAAAATCAATAGTAACAATATATTCATCAATATGTTGGTTGTCTCTAGTATTATTCTTTTGATCACAAACCTCATTATCTTCAAATTCTTCAACATTTTCATAACAAACTTGTTCCATTTCTAGTACACCTGGGATATACTCTAAACATTCATCATTTGAAAGTTGTCCACCCATTTGGAAACAAGTAAAATTATTAGGCTCCATATTACCATACAACTCTGGTAAAGGGAGAGGCTCCACTTCATCCTCAGTAATGCAATCATCACTTCTAAATTCACAATCACTAGCTTATAACAAAATCTCAGTGATATGTGCATTATAATCATGATAGGGAAAAACAATGGTTGTCTCACCTAATACTTTGTCACTTTTTCCCTCAAGCTCTTGTGCAGTTGTCCAACTTTCTTTGAAAGGGTAAGCATTATCTTCATTTTGTGCAAAAATACCCTTGGATAATTCTTTAATCTCTATCCATTTAAGGACTTGTGTCAAGTTAGGAGGTTTCAAATCATCTAGTAGAGCACTCAACCCCAGTTCATAAAGTTCACAAAATAAGTCAATGCATTCAAAATCATCAGGTCTGAGACCTCTAGGAATTTTTACTAAAGCATCCAAAAATCTCAAGAAAAACTCATATGGTGATTCTTCCTCTTGTCTCTTCATCTCATATAATTTTGGCACAAAATAAGTTTGATCATCACCACTCAAATTGAACTGGATTTCAACATGGATCTCATTATCATCACACTGTAATTGTGGATATATTACAGTTGTCAAAGCATTCCTATCATAATGAGTGTTCTATGTAGCCAACTCTAAAATTTTACTAGTATGAGTTATTCCAGGGTAATCAATACTTGCAGCTAGATACCCTTTCATCATTGAGTATTTCACATTCTCGATATCCATAGCCATTTGATATGCCTAGTGTAGGGTTGTAGGTTCTTTATACCTTAATAAGTAACCCATCCTTTTGTCAAAAGAACTCAGCCTCATTTGGTCTTATTTCTCTAGGAATCTCTCTTAAAAAAATTAAAAATATGAGATTAAAATATGGGACTAGCTCATCTTCCTGTATGTGGATTCCCATAAACCCTTTTCTTAATATGTTGGGATTGACTCTTTCACCAAATTGGTCAATAAAAACTATCATCAACTGATTCCATGAGTTAACAGAATAGGCAAGTAGATATGAAAACCAATCCTTGGCATCACCCATTAGGGATTGAACAAACAATTTCATAACAACATCCTCATGACTGACTTCATAATCCCCCATTACATCTACAAAATCCTATAGATGCTTAGAGATGGATTCTTCACTTTACCCTATGTATTTAGGCAAATAATTCATAATCTTCTTAGGAATAGATTAGGGAAACCAGTGATATTATTGAAAATAAAAGGCATATACCTTTGAGTTACAAAACCTCCTAAAGGGCTTAATGATACTTGTTCCCTTTGCATATTTATGTATGAATTCTCATTCGGGAACTCTCTTATACCCTTCAATTATTTTCAAAGCAATACATGTTTATTAACCATATCATTCACCATTTCAACCATGATTCCATCAGTGATTGAAATAATTATACCTTGCTTTTAGAAGTATGATACAACATGAAAATGTTTCACAAGTCCTTTTACAAATTGCATCTTTAGAAGTATGGAAAATATAATCGTTGTTCCTATCTTGATGCTAGAACGTCTACTTTGGAACCATTTATCATCCTTAATTACAAACACCCCTCACAATCAAAATAGTGACTTGTTCAGATTTAATAAGAATACCTAGTAATTTTGGTAGAAGTTGTTAATATTCTCTCCCAAACTATAAATATCACAGATCTGGGACTTTTCCTTCATATATCAACTGGTTCTTTAGATAGAGCCGCCACCTCTTCAATAGAGGATTGAATTTCAAAAGAATATGAAATTCCTTTCAAAGCTTGTTACATCCTGGGTCTTTGTCCACAATAGATTCATACCTCAAATATTCTGAAATCATGTTGCTACCAATCTCCATCCAAATCCATAACCTATCACCATCCAAACTTAACATTCAACTCCACTAAACAAATGATTCTGGATAGCGGCCTCCAACTGTTGTGGTTTCTCTTTTCTCTTTTTTCTTTTTTAAATTTCTCAAAATTTATCCCCAATAAAACCACCATTCAACTAATGATTTAGGCAGAGAGCCTATTAGGTTCAACCTTTTTGGTTACAAGTAATATGTCAGTTATTATAATGGAATTTATAATAGCACCGTCTACAACCAAAACTTCTGAGTTCATGCCTAGCGGAACACCACAAATCATATTATTATTTTTTACTTCAACAAATTCTTCCTCCTAGGATGAAAACTTTCACTATTTGAACTAAGTTTAGAATGGAAAATCACTTGACTCTATGCAATGAATCTTAAGGCTAAATTCTGCAATCAAAATTTTCAAAGATTCTCCCCAGTAGAGTTTCCATTCTATTCGTGACTTGGATGGGAAAAATAATTCAATAATTTTCAACCTCTGGTTACAGAAATAATTCAAAACTTTAATGACTCTATAACAGCACTGTGTGCAACCAAAAATTTTGAATTCATCCCCAACGAAGTCACCATTATGTTGGCGACTTAGATGGGAAAAATAATTCAATAATTTTCAACCTCTGGTTACAAAAATAATTCAAAACTTTAATGACTCTATAACAACACCATCTACAACCAAAACTTCTGAGTTCATCCCCAGCGAAGTCACCATTCTGTTGGTGTTTTTTCTAGCTAAGGCTTCGTAATTCTCTAAGAGGTAGCCAACCTCTATATTCAAGAACTAACAAAGTTAGTGGCCAACTCACGAGATTCAATCAAAGACCGAGATCTCCTACACTTTTGGCTCTGTGAAACCAAGGAGGGTTTTCCTAAGTGTGTTCATAAAAATGTTTTATGACTGTAAGAACATTTCTTCATACAAATGTAGTCCCCACCAACACATTTAGATATTAATTACCCTCATTGTGGAAAACCAAAGAATAATAAAAATTATCATAAAGCAATGAGACTAAAAGTTAACATAAGATTTGTATCTCAAAATAGATAGGGTTTGATATTTTAAATTGTTCAGATCTTGCACCACCATACTTAGAACTATAGCCCTACACCTCAAAAATCTTGAAGAAAATTCCCAATGTCTTATCCATTGGGTGGGAGTCATAAAAAACATAGCCCAAACATCATGAACTTATCACCATAATGATTTACACTATGAGATTTTTAGTTTCTTTTTTAAAATAGTACTCCTCAATGAATCCTGAGTACATCATCACAAATTTGTAACTCATTTTCAAGAATTTGATTAACTCATTAAGTTAAAGCAAGAAAATGAAGTACACATTCAAATATACCATTGAAGTTGAATGAATAAACCATTGATAAACTCATTCACAATCCATGACATGTAACTAGGAGAGCAATTGTTCTAATAGATTTCTATTTGCTTCAATATCTATTATTACATAAGCAAAGCTTTCTCATTTTGTAATATTCCTGACCTAGAAAGATTTATTAGTTAATACCTTCAAAAAACCCATAGTAAAAAATGACTATACATATACTAAGCGTTAGAACACAAAAATATGACCATAACAATGAGCCATAAAATCTCCTTTATAGAATAGGAGAACAACAAGCATCAGGCTCCATTGTTAATTTCAAAATGAATTTCATTTTAATGAAATCAAATTCGAATTCACATTCCAAAAAATATTCCTCATCATTAGAAATAACAATAAACGATCCGAGGAATCAAAACGGTTACACCCATTAACTAGTCGGAGGAAGAAAAAAAATACCATTCCATGCATGCACACGTCCACATCAAAACAAACCAACAGAATAGCATCAAACAACAAAAGAGCACCACACCAACAACACACACAACCTACCAGCATCACTTAGCCAACACATGGCCCTGGTACAGGCGACCACTCCTGGTTCTCGCTTCAATGTGAAGCGAAAAAAATCTCATTTTCTTGTCCATACCAGCACTAGTCCTAGCAACACATCATAGTGCCATTGCAGTAATTGGGGAAACCGCAAGGACCTCCTTGTCGACCCCCATGAGCTTAGTCATGGCCGTGATAGTCTGAGTCAATCTCGAACCCATCATCACTAGAGCCCGAAGAGAGAACAATAGGGGAATCACAATGCCCAGACCACTTGCCCACACCTCAGATAATAGCTTTAGGAGCACCAAGAATAGGTTGTTCCTCTTTGCATTGTGAATTCCTCGCACCCACTCTAGCACTTCCTCGTACTACAGATATATCCATTGAAAATGTGTAACTCAAAACCACAAACAAATCAACCACCTGCAAATAGACCAACTCAAAATGTGATAATAACACTGAGCAATTTAGCAAGCATTTATAAAAGAAACTGGTGTAGGGAATATTAATTGCCCGAATGTCGTACGAGCATGGGAGAAATTAGTGGTTGATTTCGCCACCACAAAATAATTCCAGGCTTATGGAAAATGGCATACAACCCATCATTGCATTTATCTGACGAATATCGCTCGCACACAAGGAGATCAGGAGGAAATCCACTAAAAAAACTTAAGCCATTAATAACCTTCAGAGCATAAAAATATTCTCACATGGGTGAACAGTAACCTTTTGAAAACAAACCATTGATGTGAAAAAGACCTAGCAATTCAAACAACTCAGATTGTGTCAATGATCATTGAAAATCCACATTACTGTTTGGGAAAAACCAGAGCCAATCAGACCCCTCAAAAATAGGAAGTCATGAACCGACAACAAGCCCCAACTAGCCCCTATTGTTTTGAGAGTCAAGCCACTAGTCACCATTTTTCATACCTCGTGGTACCTTTGAGAACATTAATCTGATTATGTGAGGCCTACGAGGGACAATCATCATTAATCCCCATCATTTAATTCCCATTGGTGAAAATACATCCACTTGTCACTGCTGGCACATCAGGAGAGGGCCCCACCTTTGTACTTGACAGATGGTGACATCTCGTACACCTCACACCACTTTAGTGACATCAACAGAAAAACCTATGAGGTTCATGAGGAATGGTCCAGATCAAAACCTATGATCAGACAGAAAAACCCTCAACGACACAAAAATTTAGGCCTAAGTGGCAGAGAAGACTGATAGGTTGGGTGAAAAGGGGTCAATAAGAGCACAAAGGAAAGGCTCAGTCAGATGACTTAAGTGACCGGTAACCCTCAACAATAGGTCAATGCTAGAATATAACATGAGGGTTAAAACGGTACCAATCAATTTCACCATGGGTGACAAAAACCCTAAACCCTAAGCATTAGACCTCCAGCCTTGAAAAGTAACCAGTCATGCCCAAATTAGGCAAAATTTTGACAAATTTTAAAATTCCCATCATGTCCAATGGGATCAAGCAAGGGCATCCCTTTTCTCCCTTCTTATTTATGATTATGATAGAGCCCCTTAGTTGTCTCATACAACACAAGCTACAATTGGGGTTGTGGAAGGGTGTATCTATAGTGTTGTTGGGGGAATCAACCTTGAAGGAAGTTGAAAAAAAAAAGAATGTTCTTGATATATATGTGGAACACTTAGTCCAAACATTAAAAAAAGAAAAACCAAAGATTTAGTTCTTCCACACCAAGAATATTTGACATAAGAAAACATAAAAACTCTAAGGATTTCAAGTGGACTAGCTACTAGCCAGATATTCAAGGGATCCCTTGTTCTCAAGCCACAATAGAATAAGTTTATGAAAGGAAGTCAACTCAAAGTGCAGGAAAAAACCTAATTCTTGGCATGGGAAGTGGCTTATCCTTGTTGGTTGCATCACAATGCTAAAAGCTAGTTTGGTGGTCATATAAATTTATGTTATGTCTTGTATGCAACTTAAAACGAAGGAACACTCAGACTTGGAAGGAAAAATGAAGCATTTTATGTGGCAACGTTCTAATGAGGCAAATATATTCCCTTTGATTCAATAGGATATTGTTAGAAGATGAATAGATATGGAGGGAAAGAGTTAAGAAGTTACAATTGAAAAACATGGCCCTTGGAGAAAAGCTTGTATGGAAGATGTTTATTTCCCTTGACAAGTAATGGTGTAGGATTTTACAAAACAAATAATTGGACAATTGGACCCTAGCAAGATTCTTACTATTTCTAACTCATTGGGTGGTTTCCCTATTAGGATATTTATGTAGGAGTCTAGATTGCTAATCATTGAACATTTGAAATAGAAAATAAATATCGGCCAAAGGTAGATTTTTGGGAGGACCCATGGGAAAGATTCACATCTATGAATATGGTTGATGGTACCAAGGAATGTTAATAAATATTGAAATATAATGTGGGTTTGAAGGTTCCAAATTATTTCCATAAAGAGGTCAGTTCTGATGGAGGAAACTATCAATGGAAATACATAAGTTGTCTTCCAATTAACAATATTTCTAAAATTACTTTGAGTGATGAATTTAGAAAAGAAAACTCAATTTAGGCAATGGAGATGATACAATTGTGTGGTGTAGTTCTAATTTAGGCCAATATACTATTAAGATGGGATATAGAGTTAAAAGGAACAAGACATAAGGTTGGATTGACCTAACAAGCTTTGTTGGAATAAATTTTTGCTCCCAAAAGTTGGATCATTTACATAGATAGTAATTCATGGAAGGATCTTGATAGGAGAAAATCTCTACAAAGTTGGCTTTCATAGTCCTTCTAGATGCCCCTTATGCAAGAAACATGATGGGACTATCAGCTACATGTTTCTTAACAGTCAATTTTTTGTTGAATTTTGGAACTGACTACAAGAAAAAATCGATTGGATTGGTCCAAGGAATGATTAAATTTTGATCTTTCTCTCGAATTGGTCATGGCTGCATAGGAATGCACTATGGAGTAAAATTTGGATCACTACACTCTATCTATACTCATCTAGAAATTACGTAAAGAATGTAATAAGAGGACATTCAACAATTAGAAGCTCAATGTATAACAAGTTAAGTACAAAATTGAGGTTGGGATTTTTGAAACACTAAATACCAAATCTAAATATTCTTGAAATATTGTTTACAATTTGGGATAACTATTTGATGAAGAACTTGAGTGATTTACATATTCCTAGCACATTTAACCAGGTCAATGATAAGAGTAAAAATAGAAAATAGGAAAATGGGATTTCTCCTCCAAGAGGGTGATTAAAGCTTAACTATGATGGTACCTTCAAAGGAAACCTTGGCAATGATGACATAGATTGTGTGATTAGGGACAGTGATGGAAATATTCTTTAGGCTTTACCAAAAAGTATATAAATGGCTAGCAATAGTGAAGTGGAAATGGAGGCATTGACAAGTGGATTGAGCCTTTGTTAGAATGAGGGTATATATCAATTAGATATAGAATTGGATTCAATGATATGTATGAATTCAATGAGGAAAAGGAAAACAATTAATAGGAAATTTGAGGCATAACTAGTATTTCTCTAGAAATCTTGGGTTGATTTCATATTTGTGTAGTGTGGTGTTTTGGTTCATGTATTATGTGGATATTTGGTTCATGGATATTATCATTTTGTATTATAGAAATAATTTTTTTTGATAAGGTAAGCAGCATATATGGGGTGTTGTATCCTTAACACAAAGATGCACAAGGGCCAAAAATTTCAAGTCCAAACATAGAAACTAAGCCAAAAAACACAAACCGTGGATTAACAATAGATAGACAAAACACAGATAAAACAAAAACTAACTAGAATTTATGGCATTTATAGACATAAATGTTAAATCTACATATTTAGAAATTTACTAGTTATAGAGGATACAATATGTTCATTTAATAACATAAACTGATCATAAATTGTTTTGGATAAATGTTTAATTATCGAGAAGATAAATGCCTTTAAATTACTGTGATATATTTTATCACAATTTGATGCTAGAAAACTTCAATGTTTATACTTTGTGTTTTGATTATAATTTTGAAAGTGTACTAGTGATTCTATTGAGATGTTGTAGGTTGGCAGCCCAGGTCCTTAAGAAACTGGAGACAAAGTCCATTTGTTAAAAATATAATTGCTGGATTTTAATTTTAAAGGGGGGATTTACTGTTGGGTGTAATTTTATATTTATGATTTTTTTTATTTGTGGAGGGAATTATGTTTAATTGAATGGTATTTTCATTTGTGGGAAGTTGAAGAGTTGGGAGGAATCCTATTTTAGAGAGGGACATGGGTATGGTTGCTCTCAATTCTTTTTGCTAATTTAATTCATTTTTATTTTGGAAGAGTTGGGGTGTGAAGATTGTTGTTTTCTTTGGGAAGTGGCTAAAAGGGCATGGGAAAAAAGGGACCTTAATTGAGAGAAGAAATTGAGTAAATTTTTCTTTGGATATTGGATTGATCCTACCTTGGATAGCCAAGGTAAGTATTTTTATTTTGATTTGGAAAATTTGATGTGGCTATTGAATGCTAGATGAATTTTATTTGTGTTGCAAACATTTTTGTTTAGCGTAGAAAACTATTTGTGTGATCAGGGTTTTGGATGTGTTTAAGGAGTGGATCTCACCTGAGGGTGAAGAGCCTCCTTTGTGGAGGGTTGAGAAGGGTATGGACCCTCTCTTGTGGATTCACGCTAGTATATTTTTATGTGTAGCAATGGAGTTGGGTGTTGGGTGGATAATTGAGTGATTGGTGGTTGAGGTATGTGTTGACAACTATTTCACTTGCATCAACAGTGTCGAATAGAAAACTCCACAGACAAATCATGAAGAAGCCTATTCTTCTTTAAAGATACAGAACAAGAAAATATCGAAGGGAAAATCTACCTAAATAGAACAACAAGATTAACTCAGTTCAATCCCAAGCCTTCGATAATTAGGTCATGATCATACTAGGCTCACTTTAGGGTATGATGTGAATTTTTTGTTAATCTCAAAGGCAATATGTTCATAAATTCTGATTTTATATTAGACATTGAGTTTTCAATTTTGATTTTAAGAATAATTATCATGAAATCGAAAGATTTGAAATAATATTTCATGAACATCAACAATTTCATTTGATATCACTTAAGTAGATTTAGCTTTAAGCATTTTGCAATTTTTTTTATGTAAAATGAAATATTTTCAATAAATTTCCATCCATTCATCTATTTTTTAGAACATTTTCAAAGAAATTTAAGCATCTATTCTAAAATAAAGCATAAAAAAAATTGAAATTAAAAGTTTCTCTCGATTATTCTCCATGCATGCCCCAAATAATTAATTAAATCAAAGAAAATCACTTTATACTTCAGTAGATTTCTTCACAACTACATACAAAATGGTGCAAGCTTTTAAAGAGAGGGTTCCATTTGGACACCGAGTAGTTTTTGTATACACCCTTAAATGACGCAGTATAAATGCTTGTTTAGCGGAACTAACAAAACCAACTACAAAAGATTCATGAGATAGCTAGCTATCAAATTGGCTCTGATATTAATCAATTACTATGTGCATACAAGTTTTTAGTCCAGAATGATTCAAAAAATAGGAAAAAAGAACAAAACTTAAAGAATTTTTGGCTCTTCCAACATCCACAAATTCTAAACTTAAAATGAAAATAAAGCAATAAATGTCCTTTTATAGAAATAAGGCCCCAAAATTTTAAACTTAAAGTATTTCAAAGAATCAGAAACAACGAATCAAAAGGTAGCATGTGGCAAACGTCAGTTGTCATTTAGAACATTCTAGATGAAGTTAAAGGGTTGACTTCGTTAGTAGCAATACTCTTCAATCCTTACTCTGGTACACAACACTTCGCATAAACCAAGGCTATCAGAATTACTCTAAATACCAAACAAGATGCATCCACCGGAATTGGGATCAACCTACAAAATTACAAAATAAATGTTATCACAACACCTTCTGGCATTCGGTATCTTTTATCACTCAAAACTTAGGCTTAGACTCTTTTCTCTGCCTTTCTTTTCTTGATATTCTTGGAAAGCTCCCAATACTTGATGCATATGATCTTTTGAAATTTCCTATATAGCCTTCCAATTGAATTGAAGATTAGTATATTCTTTTGATACCCAAAGTATTATATCATTTCTCCGTACTCTGTCTGTTGCATATTTATCTATAATGTTTCTACACTGTATGATCTCATCAATAACCTCCCAAATTAATAACTAAGAATTATCTCTTTTTATTCTTTCAATCTATTCCTTCAAAGCTCTGGCTTCCTTACCCTCTTGCCCTAAAGTTTGAGGATCACATATTTGACGTGCTAATAATTCAATAAAACCTTGATATTCATCAAGAAATCCTTTACTTTTCATGGTGACCTTTTCAGATCCTTCAATACATTGCATCAATATATCACCTTCCCACTTTAATTTTTTCTTCCATTTTTTGAGCAATAGAGATTCTTTCTCTGATATTACTTTTTCTTGTATCAAATCCTACACATTAGTGTGTATGAGAGTTTCAACATTTTTCTTCTCCATATTAACTTGTTCTTGACGAACCTTGCATTCAATTTCAAAGATTTTATATTTTTCAAACCTGGTGTATGCTTCCTTATATTTCCCTATCATATCAATAATGAACTCTTCTCCTTGTTTTACCCAGTATTTAATGCATTTTTCAAATACATTCATTTTTTGGTGAACCACAACAATTGCATCTACTTGATCTTGTGACATTAATACTAGATGTTGGGGCAATGCTTCTTGTGCTTGACTTGATAGGGTCAAATATTTTATAAAAATTTATAAGGTAGCAACCCTTTCCTTCAATTCTCTTTTCTTATTTTTGTATTTTTGTACTCTAGCAACAATGGCATCTAAATTTACTTTTATTTCATCCAACTCTTGCTTCCAAGATGAGTGTCCAAGATTGATACTTGTTATCTTATACTCCCTAGGAATTATTTCATGTCTTTCTTTTTCAGCTATTGTAGTAGATATGTGGACGGTTTTGTCACCATATGCATTATTTTGTATGACATGCTTTGTTTTAGCTCCACACCTAGGCTTTAGAGAATCTATTTCTTGTACAAAATTGCTAAGATCCAAAGGAAATACTTCTACTTCCATTAGGGAAGCTAACTTCTTGATCAACCAATCAGGTGCATCATTATCTAACTCTACCTTTGTAACTTTCCTCTATTCCTGATTTCCACTTGACTTAGGAATTTCTTCTCTTATTTCTTTACCTTTATTTGTTGTTTCCTCTGAAATAAGAACCTCTTCTGCAATTTCTAGAATAGAGTCAGGATTATTAGGATTTGACACTGTCTCTTCTATTTGAAGACTTATATTCTCCTGTCTATCCAGATATTCAATATTATTTTCCTAAGGATTACCTTCTTTGATTTATGCTACACTAGAGTTTTCTTTATTTTCAACTTCTTCACCCTTAATCTGTACAGTCTTCTTTTCTTCATCTTCGGCGAAATCTTTATTTGATCTCTCAAAAACTGTGATTATTCATTATCATTCAATATGCTCCCAAGTTAATGTTGGGAATCAAAAGTATCTTCAACAATTGTTTCATCAATAGGATCCTTCTCTGAAGTCTCCTGTGTTTCAGTCTCAAGAATATTAGGGTTCCCCGCTTTTGAGGTGAGTGTTCCTTGTATGAATTCTTCTTCAATATTTATAGGGGCAAACCTTGTATCAGTAATTTATTCCACTACTAGTTGTACCATGGGTTTATCTTTAGAATTATTTTCTTTTACTTTCTCCCACATGGCACCCCATTTATCCATTTGTTCTTTAATTTTGGTCTCATCTGTCTTAGAAATTTCATATAAGGCCACAGGAGTTCCTCCTAGTTCTTTTTTCACATTAGCCATATTAACTGATGGAGGAGAATTAAATAATGATGCAGCTCTATGAGATGCAGACCTTGTTTGTGTACCAAAATTGTCTATTACTCTTGTTTCTTCTTCAATAACCACATCACTTCTTGGTTTCATTGTGGAGGAGGATGCACCATTAGTTTTTACTTTTGTTTTATCCTTCTTTGATTATGTATCCCTCTATTTAATAGTTGGTTTCATTGGAATTTCAGGCTTTGAAACCTCAAGGGTTTTCTCTTAATTTTTTATACTAGGAGCCACTTTACTAGTTCTCCTTATCTTTCTAGTAGATTTCTCACTCTCAAATGCAACTTAATTTCTTTGTTTTCTATTCTTATCTTCTAAGAACATGGGTTCAATTCCTCTTTCCATCAAAGCTTTAAAAAAATCATTAATCTAGTGTTGAGTATGCAACAACACAGGTGCACAGAACTCGTCAATTGACATCATTTCTTCACCCTCATAATTTGGGCCTGGAATAGGTTCATCATACACCCTATTTTAAATGTAGGTCTTATTCAACACTTCTCCATCATCCTTTTCTAGTTGATCTAGAACATCATGAAGCATTAGAATTTGGTTAGACTCTAAAGATGTAATCTTTCATATTTTCTTAATCTTACTCTATGCTCATCCTCACAATTGAGCCAATAATATTCTAAATGTTGGACATGAGCACGGTTACCAACAATAGTCTTATCAATATTACCTTCAAGATCATAGCACATTCTATGGAGTGAAAAAACTCAAAATTACATGTTTTCAATTCTTCCTCACACAATTCAGACAGTCTTCTTGCTTTACACTTGTAATTCCCTAATACTTTAGGAAACTCGTAGGAGGCATTCTTGTGGGATTTCTCATAAAGGGCATGGCATGGCTTCAATTGTCTTACCAATTCTAATAAAACAATCTTATATGTTGGGTACCTAGGAAACATAAATGGATGTCCATCAAATCCTTCCATCCTAATGTAGGAAAATGTAGGGAACTAAATATACCAGCCTCCCATTGGTCTAATAACACTTCGTGCTTCTAGGGACAATGTTTTGGCTTTATCACCTTCCATTGTTATGACTAACTTCATGGAGAACACACCATTAACTCTCTTGTAATTCTCTTTATATCCATGGATAGTCATTTGGGGTAAATGGGCATATATCAAACTATTTCCAACCTCCCTTCCCAGAGTACCAACTCTTTTCAACCCTTGTTTACTTGCTCTCAGGGTGTAGGAATAAATCACATATGAAGACAAATAAAAAAACCTAGTTTTAGGAAATGCCTTTATCCATTCACATAATTTGTCACTAATCAATTTTCCCCAATGCATCTGTATGGGGATTTCTATCAATCTGGATATTATCATGAACATCTAGGGTTCAAATTTACTAGCATCTCTTACACCAGCCATCCTGCTTAGCAAAGTAATAATGTCTTGAATTTCTTGGTTGAACATGGACCTTTGGAGTACTTTGGTTTTGGGTGTGATTCATTCAAGGAACCATTTGGTACTCATAATTTCTCTATTGTGAGCTTCAAAATTTTGATAGGTCTTGGCCATGGCTTTCATATCAAAGCTATACATGTGAGTGAAAACATAAAGCCCAAATGTGTATGTAATTCCTTTCAGTGTGAGATCAGCATAAATTATCCATTCCTTCTCAACGACTCTTTTATTAGGGTTATAATAATTCATACACTCTATAACCAACTCAGGGGCCTCCATTGCTAGCAGAAACCCTGCTGTGGAAAATAACCCACTTTCTATAATATTTCCAATACATTGAGAAGCATTCTCTTGCCATATCCAATTGCAGATTTCAATATCATAAGACCACCCCATATGAGTGTCTGTCACTACCACATTAATTGGTATGAATTGTGAACTGCAATACTTGAATTCATCTTCTACTCTTGCATCAAAAGTATTCATTTTTATTCGTATTTTCAATAATTTTCAAATATGTGTCTTGTGTGCGAGTTAGGGTTAAATTTAACTAGAAATTTCTTACAATTTCATAAAAAAATTATTCATTTATCAGTTAAATTCGAAATCAGAGAATAAAAATCATTTAATTTTCAAAATTTTTAAGGGAAAACATCTTTCAAGATCTTTGAATATAAAAATAGCTTAATGCAAAATCAATTATTCAAAACATACCTAATCTTGGCTGATAATAATCTGTTGAAATGGGACTCCAAAACCCTTGGTAATTGTATTTTTTCTCTTTTTTGGTTTCTCAAAATTTACCTTTCTTTGAGCATCAAAATTATTTCATTATTTCAATTTCGTTTGAAATTTGTAGCATGACACGAAGTAGGGTGTTACAAAAGAAACTCTATGCTTATTCTAGTGCCAAGTACATGAGTAGTTAACCACCTTCATTAATAACCTGTTATAATGCATTAAATTTCTTGAATAAGGTACAATCATTACAAATTAGGGTTGAAATCATGAACACCTAGATTTATGTGTGGGCTCATTACTAGAGGAAAAAGATGGCATGGTGATCATACATGGCACACTGGTGTCACTTTGATCACTGATTAGGCATGGCCCATTAAAGATGTGTGACCAATTTATGATCACCGGGATTAATGCTTTCCGATATCAACTTATGAATGAAATACTGGGGTCTGATAAATACCTCATAGCTTCAGGAAGAACAAAGACCTAAATGAAAGAAAATACCGAAAACTGGGCTTCAAGAAAAAATAAAGTACTTCAAAACAAACCTTCCAGTTTCCAGGTTACAAATAAAATTGTCGAGTTTTGATACAAGATCAAAAAGATATCATCGAGATTAACATTTTTCGATCGGTGACTTACCAGGTGGAATTAAAATAATTTGAATATATAGTCACATGACTCTGAGATTCCAATTTTTGGCTATAATATCAAGCTTCATAAAAAGAACCGAAAACCAAATCCGAGAGATAAATATAGGTCAAATAGAACAAGCTAATGAGACCAAGAGAGAGAGAGAGTTAGAAGCAACCAAACCATAAAACAATGCCAAAGCAAACAAAATCAAAGAGGAACAAAAGAAACAAAATGGGGTCCACATTTTTCCAAGGAGAAAAATGGGGCATGTTGTGAAACTACACAACAGTATGGTGAAAGGTAGAATTGGGCATGGAGTGGCCAGTTGTGAAGGTGTTCTGAAATGGGTGTTGTGATGGAGAAGGTTATGTGCTAAAAATGCAATTGAATGAGAATGAGAAATAATTATGTTGTTCCCCAAGAGGGAAGGGAATCCCCCTTCTCCCCCCTTTGAAAGAATCTCAGGTGTGGATTCTTTTTGAATGTGTTTATGTTTATTATTTTTTTGTTTTTGATTTTTCTTTTTTTTCTTCAGTATTGAACATATGGACTTGGCCTTCCGCTTAGGGGTGGACTATTTAGTCCTATTATGGTTAGGAGGAGAGAAAGTTTGGGCTACTCTATTCTTTTCTATAGGTTAAGAAAGAAATCTAGAATTAAAATAAATTAGTTTTGGCACACGCTAATAAATTGTAGATATAATTTTATTTTTGATTCTAATCAAAAATGATAATGAATTGGTCTCTAGCTTAAAGAAAAAGGGATAACTATGAATAATATTTGGATTCAGGTATATAGATCATACTTCTATATGTATTATCATATTAAATATTTAATGAATAAATTTTAGTAATTTGCAACATGTATTTCTAATAGACGTAATGAACTAATTTTATATTGCTATATGTGCTAGTTCTTGGATGAATGCAAATTTCTTAAAATTCCTTTCTTTGGTTATGCTTATTGATCTTGATTTTCCAACATTGATAACCCTACATCAAGCATCAACACACGAAGTCTAAAAATTACTTTATTATAAATAAAATTAATCTATTTATAGAATCCTTTGAATATGGTTTTCATCTTACCAGTTGAGGTCAATTATGATCAACTAAGTATTACAATGTTTTTACTTAACACCCAATGGTAGCTCCCAAACATGTGATGAAAATAATTGTAAACTCCATAGAGGGCTTACATGCTTCTCCCAATTAACATATATACATTAGATGACCCATTCTCTTGTGCAATACGTGTGGCTTGGTCCTCTTCCTTATTCATGACCTTAAATTTAATAGGTAACAATTCAATTGTTCATGGTTGTGCACCTGAAAGTTCCAGAAATCATGATACTACCACAATCTTGTTGAGTTTCTACTCTTTTAGACTAGCTAGGACTCAAACCTAGGACCTTCCATTTTCTATTGGAGTGCTCTACCAATTGTGCTACTAGACCCTTGTGGCCAACCCATCATCGGTCTGAGTGTGGCTTATTTCCAACACCCCCCCTTAAGCCACACTATGGATGCTTGGGGCTCCTAGCCTAGATCCGATACCACTTGTTGAGATTTTTCTCATTTGGACTAGCTAGGACTCGAACCTAGGACCTTCCATTTGTTGTTGGAGTGCTCTACCAACTGAGCTACTAGCCCCTTGTGGCCAACCCATCATAAGTCCATGTGTGGCTTATTTCCATAAATTTGTAGTGTCACATCACCACTGGTCTGATCTATTTATGAACCTCTTGTATACTCGTTTACCCCTATGAATCCTTTAAAATCATTTTTCCTCTCATTAATATCCCATCAAACGCTTCTATGGAAAAATATGGAAATTTACTAAGTTGTAACTGGTAATGACTTGTTAAAGAAACTTGATAACCATTCTTGTGATCATCGAAACCTCCAGCCATGTTATCCTAGTAATTAATTGTTAAGAGATAAAACTTTATTAACTTAGATATAGGTTAATGATATATAGTAGTTATGATTTATAGTGCTTTATCAATGTATCTCCACATTCTATTAAGAAATAATTGTTACTTAAAATATGTAGGTGATGGGTATCGACATGTATAAGAAACTAAACTTCAAATAGTATTCAATCAATTCAATCTATAATTAAAATGTTCCCAGTATATAGACTAATATAGATATGAAAGGTTCAATCCAATTATTTATGTGTAATATTTTCTTATATTTCATTAATCATAGGATTAATATAAGTACTTGTCGATTATGTATATAATGCATAAGTTTAGTAAAGCATAAAATAATTTAGCCTTGACAAATTTGTAGTAGGTGTTGGCATTAAGTTGAAATTTCAAGCTCATCATTCAACAATAACATTGTTCTTTAGTCTTCTTCTTTCTCATTTTAATGAATTAGTATCAAAGGAATCTAATTGGTATAAGTGTGAACCCACAAAAGTGGTTTACAATTTGAGTGAGGAAGGAAAAGTTGTAAAAAATGACCCCATGCAAAAAAAAAATTGTTTTTGGGGGTTCGAACGAACTTCTATTTCAAGCGAACCTCGAACCCCCCTTCGATCGAACCCATTTAATGTCGGGTTTCACATTTCCCAAAAAAATAAACAAAAAAAAAATATTGTGGAAAGGGGGTTCAAATGAACCCTAGTTCTCTAGAACTCCCAGGGGTTCGCTAGAACCCCCCTTTTCCCCCATTCTCCCTTCTTGGCACCAAAAATCTCTAGAATTTTTCCCTTTGAAGCTTGGGTTGAGGATGAAAATGGAGAAGACTTCACAGACCCAACTAGATGATGGTATTCCTCAGAAAGAGCTATCCAACAAATATAATTTTAATATGTTTTGGTTTTATTATGTATTTGTTTTTTTCGTTTGATTAACATAGGTTTTTCACCGAAAATCAAGCTCTCTATTTTGCACATGTAGAAAAATAGAAGATTATCAAAATAAAATTCTAAAAAATATGTTCGTGCTAGGTATTGATTTCCTTGATCTAGTAAAGAAAATAAAATAAATTTCGATACATACAAAAAAAGTTATGTTATATACGGTCTGCCTAGTTTTGAATTGTAATTGGTTTGACTTCAAAACTTCATTAAGGAAAAAATATTCAATAAAAAACTATAAAACCAAATGAAAGTGCAAGATATCGTAGTTACAAATCTAAATTCGAAGAAATTAGAATTTTATCCTTCACAAAAAAATAAATTATGTTGTATACGGTGAGCATCACTCCTTAAAAATGTTGTTTTTTTTTAAAACTAGTTTTCGAAGGAGATGGAAAAATAAGAGCAATTGGATTCCAAAAAAAATAAAAATATATATTTAGAATCTATAAACAAAACATCACAAATCACTAGTTTTCATCATCTACAAATTCCTCACGGTTTAATCGCTATAGGAGCCCGAAAGTGAAGATTTAGTTAAAAAAAATTAGTTTGGTGTGTAGTTTGCACAAAAATTGTAAACCAGTATTGTGGGATCACCCATAATTACCTTTGTATAGAAAACCATGGACAAGGTTTCATCATTATCATTTCTTGAACATTGAGAAGATATCTAGATTAAGCATAAGTAGTTATCTTTTAATACTTATCTATTTTCCTTTGAATTTAGTTATTTAGTTGAATGGGTGCTACATAGGTATCAGAGCCCAGGTTTTAAAACTTTGTGAGCTTTGCACTAGGATCATCATATTGAAGAAGCAAATCAAAAGCTATTCTGCTTGAGGATTCCTGAGTACATTTACACTATATAGGTCAATAAGTATGAATAGTTAAAAATACTAAAAATATAAATGAGTTTGTTGGTAAGTTTCAATCACCTTTCATGTAGAAATATATCTTCTATTTATTTCAAGACCAGACCCATGTTGAGTTTCTGATTAATAATATGAATCCATGGATCAGTGAGATCTATTTAAATTGTTTTGACTGGAGACAATGCCATACGATGAAGAAGGATATTGTAACTTCAAGGTGTCTTCTTTTACAAAATTAATGCAAGAATACTCTTGTCAACCACACATTTATCATTTTGTAAAACTAATTTTTTCTTCATCTTTGGTGGTTCTTGCAGTGATATTTCCGAGTAAAAGGTATAACATGAATATGAGACACTTTCATAGTGATCATATTAGTTGACATTCACAATCTAGGCAACATATATAAATTGCATTGAACAAAATTAAATTATCAATGTTCCTTTCAGAGAGACCAATTGTGGATTTTCATGTTAAAGTACTTTGGGTATGTATCAATCATATTAATTGAGATTATATTTCTATGTTTTTCAATTTCTTGTTTGTAATAGGGCTGGCTCCAAGATTTTATATAGACTTTTTCTCAACCGGTTCCTTTCAATGCATACCTATGAAAATGTTAACCAAATCCCGCTTCCAGGTAGTTGTTTTGTAGAGTTAATAGAAAATAACAAAAAGAGGTTATCAATAGGTGAGTGGTTGCAAATTTTGTGATGTCTAAATTATTTCTTATCTTCCTCATTTTCATATAAATATATCATGCGTATTCTAGATAAGGACATGTAAAATGGCATGAATGATAGGAATCTTTCCATGCAGATCTGGCCCCTCGGGTTATTGTATTATTTTTTTATATAATCTTGAAATTTACACTTCTAGAATGGTGTCACATTACTTGTTAGTTGTGTATCCTCATAAGTTCTCTGATTTAATATTTGCAATCTATCATTACTTCTTTTACCTCTATCTATAACACATTTGAATCCACTTGAATGTGTTGTACCCTAGGTGAACCTAAACCATGGATCACAAGGTTTCAATCTTGTAGGCCTCTATTTTTTTTTCCATATAGACCTTTTTGTTTTTCTCAAATCACACAATCTGAAAATAGGAGCATTTCACAAAAAATGCATGCAACTTGACTTTTAGTCACTAATAATAATTTTAGAAATACAAACAGATGCCAGTCTATCTATATTGTCATTCAAAACTGGGGATATATAGTTAACCCTTTCAATTTATTACATACATGTATGAAATATGCAAAATAGTCCTAGGATACACCTATGAATAATGGAAAGTATTCCTAGAATCAATCTCACAAGGCATAAGTTTCTATATTGCAGAAAATTTTGGTTTCATTCTATATCTTATCTATCAGCTGAGCTTTCTAATCAATATGAAAAAAAAACACATACACAACAAAATGGATCACACTCTCTTCATCTTTCTTAATTTTTTTTTATTAATATTTATTAATTACTCTCACAAATGTTTTTTGTGAAGTGGAATATGAAATATTATCATTGAGCCAAAAAGGAGAACCTGAAATTTTGTTTCCAATCATTTTGAATAGTATGTGGATTTCGGTGATATTTTAAGTTTTTCAATAGTTTTCTACAAGATATATATGGGTACAGATATCTTTCCAACATGGTTGGAGCAGAATTGTAGTATTACAATACATTTTGTGCAAAGGAAGCCTTTTCAATGTAATATTTTTCTTTAGTACCCCTCATGTTTTCAATAGAATTTTTTTCTTAGGTATGCACTATATGAGTAATTATTAGTATGTTTATATCAAAATGAGATTGAAATATATCACACAGATGCAATCTTCAACGTAATGTTTTTTTTTTTGATAAGATATAGCTAGATGTGGTCAACTTAATTACTATCTATCTCATGATTTATTTCATACCACTCCTACTCAAGAATTCATTGGTGCTCAACTATAGCTATTTACTATGTTGAGAATGCTCTCATGACCTATGAAAAGAGAAATGTAAATGAAACTATTTTGGTAGTTGTTGATGCCAAAAATTGACAAAGTAATAGCCTTTTTGGGAAACTTAGTTAAAAGGGGGACCTATTGCACTAAACTAACTAACCTCCAAGTTTGTAAAGAAGTTGACTTCTTCTATAATTTTGGGGGTTGAAAAGGGGTAGAAGAAAACAAATGTAAAATGAAATCTAATCTAAGGAAATGCACTAAGAAGTAGATATGGGCACAATAAACCTATTTGTCAGATATGATTTAAAGGTTTTTCAACAATCTACTATGTCCTAGAACAACATAAATCCAAATGGAAATCTAAATAATTTACTCAATGACATAAAATAACATCCATACATTTACTGAAAAGAAGATTCAAAGACATGGTCTTAATCAAAAGGCTCATATTGAAATTATAGAAGTCTACGAACAAATTGCTCAATACAATAATGACACAGTATAAAGCTTTATCAAATAGTCAAGAAACAGAAACACTGAACAATGGCATAGTCTACGAAAAATTGTGCAATAATCTAAAACAATACAAGAGGCCTGGTATCTTTTCACAAATTTTTCTATAAGTCTCGAACCCCTTCTTTGAAAGAAGAATTAGTATTTATAGGGCAAAATTCCACCACTTGGCTGGCCGATAATAAAAAATATTCCTCAATGATGCACAATGATACCCAGAGCAATGATCTCCCTTGGCCATTACAACAAAAAAATATTCGAGCATGGAACATGGTCGCCTTCAAACCCTACGAATGATGGCAGTGGTCCTAGCATAGAAGCAACAACTCTCCAGTAAACATGTGTTGCTCACCCACAAAATTCATTAGCAGATGTGGCAACCTTGATGAGACTATTGCTTGCTCCATACTTCTCCTTAATAAATTCTTAGAAGAGACACATGATGATAGGTTAGAGCTTGTGGATAATTCCTCTCTCCTTGTGATGAAAACCTGTGTAGTGAAGATACATGGATGAATCATTTACAAATGATGCTAAAAGTGGGGTCCACTAGTGTGTGTGTAGATTAATGTTATGTGGCACATGGATGAGGCCCAATAGGAAAGTGAAGGGAAGCGGCCTTGAAGTGTGCAAGGTGATGACATGTGGAAGCAAGGTGGGAGCTACTAGAAGAGTGAAGGAAGGAATCCCTTCAAAGAGTGCCTGACATGCATGTGGCAGTGGTCGAACAAAGCTTTTGCAAAAAGGAGCCCAATGATGGTCAACAAATGGGGCATAGGTCGGTAGCTAGCAAAATAAAAATCACCTGATGGGAAATTGTGGAAATTTTAATATTCACATCTTTTGGTGACTATCAAGTGTGTTTCTCCTGCGGAACAAGGAACCCACTATTAGAGCCTCATCCATTGGGTGACATGATCAAAGCTTGGAGAGAGCGGTCTACATGGCATGGATATATCATATAGATTTTCTTGTGCTCAGTGCAAATCAATCATTTCTTTGTATTGAAGCATCATAGAAATATCGACCCAAGAATCGAGTTGGAAAAGTAGTCATGCTATCAAATGGGTGATGCACTCAATATTTTTGTAGTAAGGGGCTGACTGAAGCTCTAAAAATTGGATGCGTCTTGTTGCTTCTCTTCAATTTTCACCACAATATGCTCTGCCATGGCCATTGATTCATCAGAAAGAAACGAAGAAGGTAAGCCCATCTGAGTTAGCTGGGAGAACTTCACCCACATGCTAATCATGGTTTGTTCTAGTTTTGTAGCACACTCACTAGCACTGAGGATGGTTGTGTGGTAGTGGATAAAATTTTTTTTTATTTTGGCAGTGGATTTTTGGTCTTTGATCTCTATATTTGCTAAGTCAAAATCTATGACCATGTATAGCTTATCCAACAACCTTTTGGCCTTAGGGACCCTCTCTACAATGAATTGTGGGAATTTCTCAATCATTCCACAAACCTCCCTGCCTAAAATTGTTTCCTCCACCATGAATTGGAGCATCGACTGGAGGGTCCGATAGAAGGCCTTAACCTTCTCCTAGTATGAAACATATGGTCATTGGGCTACTTGAAGGAGTTTCGAATGGGTGGCAGGAGGTTGGGCAGAGCTCTTCATAATGCTAATTTTTGCACCCCTCAATCCAATATCATGTGTTACCTCTACAATCTTGTAGTCCACTATGGTGAGTTACCCTTGTAGGGCTCTTGATTGTATGAGCTAGTTTTCCTCGACTCGTTCCTTGTTTGTTGCTTCCCTCTCAAGGGAAGACCTCATTTATTGGATCTCATTCTCCAATTGAGTTTTTTGGGTATTAAATTCCACATCCTTCCACTGCATCATTTGTTCTGATTGAGCGCTTTGGTAGTGAAATTCCTAATTTTTTTTATTGCATTTCCTACTCCACCCTTGCTAACTAGTCCTACCATTCTTGGTTTTTTCACTATAGCTCAACGACCAGGTTTAGATCAAAGTATTGGAACTTTGCAAGTTCCTCTTGAAGATTATCCTTTTTTGTTTCCACTTGTTGTGACAAGCACACAAATTTTGCATCCCTTGCTTTGTCCTTTGCCAGTAGGTAATCAACTCTCTCCTTGAAAATTATTAATTCTTCTTCTCTCTTCTTTAGCTGGTGAATGGACTCAAGAAAGTCATTGGTCACCACTCCCTATGTTTCCTCAATGAACTCAACCTTTTCCTATATCTGAGCTATGATTAGATCAAGTCCCATGGCATACATATTATAATCATTGGGCTGCATCTCTCCTTGCATTTTGATGATGGACAGGTACGTAGTCACAAAATGTAGCGATTGCTAAGCCTCATTGAAAATAGTCTGCACTTTTGGCTTAGCTAGCTTTTTAGCATCCTCGGCTCCTTATTTCTAGACCCTAATAGCCCATGCCTATTTATTTGTATTTCCCTCCAACAAGAACTCATCCGGTGATCTAATAATTCCACCTATGAAAGGTGCACTAGGAGGAAGGGCAAAAGGAAATGAGAGGGTGGCAGTTCCTAGTGATTTCTTTCTCAAAATATTTACTGTTTATGGGGAGAAAGGAGGGATATGCCAAAGCTTGATCTTTGAAACAGTGGGGGAGCTTGAGGGAAGCAATGTCATGGTGGATTCCATCTATTGGGTAGACTAGATTGGGGTCATCACAATAGTAGCAAGATGTGTATCAATGGGGACCATGGAGGAAAAAAGTGAAGTGCTAGAGGATGTAGACTGGGCCATGGAAAAAGGTGGAAAGTTCCATAGAGGAGTAAATGAAAATGGTGCTTCCTGGGAGAACTATGCAAAATATCATGCAACCATTGTAGCAAAGGCCAAAGAGGAAGGGTCGGCGCTTGAAGTGAGGGGTGTCGTGGACACAACACGAGTTACTAAAGATTATGAAGCAAGAGAAGAGGGAATGAAAGATACTTGTGGTGTAGATTATTGTGATCCCTGGCTTGTTACGGGCTCTTGGCCTACCTCAAGCTCTTGCGAACACTCTCCAGAAGATTCTTTGGTGTACTTCCCTTTGGTGGGTGCCAAGTCTTTGACCACTACGGTCTTCGACTAATGTTGTTGTGTTCTCTTGGTTCTCTTTGTTGTCCACATGTGAGTTAGTGAATCCCTCACACATGATATGTTCACCCACACATTTGAAGAAACCTTGCTAGATCGCTTCATCACCTTCTCTTTTTGTTGCATCAGGGTCATTTGAACTTCCATTTCCTCCTCCCTACCTTCCCCAGTACATGTTTCGATCTCCCCCTAGTTGGCATCCTCATCATTACTTGCATCAGAATCAAGATACTCATTGTTCCACAACTTATTGAACTTTTCATCCATCTCTATGATATCATATGGGGCCTCAGTGCGCTAGATCTCTTGTCGATAAATTCAGAAATCCTTAATTTTTTCTTCGCTCTAGATGAAATTTTTTATCAGATTATTGCTACTTGAGTAGTCTAGATCTATTTCTTCTCATTATATTTTCCTGACACAAAGTAGAACTTGAGCCATCATGGCTATCTATCTCTGGTTGGGATATGGACTAGGTCCACCAATAGTTCATCTGCATCCTCTAGTGGATTTTGTTGTTTCTCCCAATAAGGTTGGGGGTTGTGTGTTACCTTGACATATTCATTTGGCAAGTCATTTTCAAGGTGGTAATTCCATTTGTCACAAATCCATACTACCCCAGATTAGCCAGCTTAACTTATAGCAGTTGATGAGTCTGCTTCTTGGCCATAATCACCATCTTCAAGCTCAGCAGGCAGCTGAAAAATCCTTTCTTCTTGGCTTTTCCTCCGCAAAAAGTGAAGTCAATAATTAATACTTGGCATAATATTTTAAGGGCCAGCACCTGATTTGTTAGACATGCTGGAAGATGGAATGGCTCCTCGGTGAAGCCACACATCTAGATGAATATGAAATCCTCTCTTAGAGACTAGTCGCATTTCAGAGTGAAATTTTGCATATACTATGTCTGGTCTGAGTTGAGCTGCAAAATACCACCATCATCCCTCAAATCTTGTAGAATTAGAGTCAAGAAATAATCTGAGAATGCATAATAATCAGAGGTTGTGGAGAGGAGAGGAGTCCATATAGATATTGGCCTTCTCCTTTTATTTTCATCAAATATGGCCAACCCCACATGATTTTGGAAGAAGTCGGGGTTTTGATGCAAAAATATGTGGGTGAGGAAAGAAGGAAACTTGAACCTTTTTCGTGTTATGTATTCTTTTATTTGGTTCAACATCTCCTTGATGATGAATTCTATGAAGTTGTACAAGAAAAGGGAATGTTTCTTAAGCAACTAGAACCCCAAGCCTAGTTGAAGTTCTTGAACATATCTGTCGGTGTCCAGTCTATAAACAAAGGCCATCATTGAGAAGGCATCCTTCATGTCCGCATTGAAAGCATTATGTGCCACCGGAATTGGTATTTTTTCTCTGATCCTCTTTGAACCTTTTGACTTCTTTGTTATACAAATCGAGAGCCAAATCTCTAATTTTCGATATTTTCTCTCCCCTTGTTGGATTGAAGGAATCCATCTTGTCCACTTTGGAGCTTTGTTCTAGGATGCATAGCATGTCCCAAAAAGCCTCTTTGCAGATACTAACTCTTAGCTCCCGACCCTTGATGGTGTTGGTAGCTGCATTGAAATGCTCGATGGCGTCATCAACTAGTTTAGGACAGTAGTGCACAAATGAGACCATATACTATGGAATTCCACTGCACCAACACTTATGCGCCAAAGAATTTGGGTACTATTTTTCTTCATTCTCTAGCAAGCTGCCTCCCTAAGAGTCTAAGGGTTTTTGTCGAGGATGGGATCATGAATGTTATCCCATCTTTCCTCTATTCGACTATGGTCTCTGTGGCTTTTTTTCTTTTTTGCAACCCTTGTATTTACCCACAATGATTTCTCTAGTATCCAAGGCAAAGCATAAGAGACATCTTCAAAGATATAGGCGGCTGGTGCTTCATACATGGCATCAAACAAACTTTACATTTCTTCACCCTACATTTCTATTTGAGAACTCTGGGCTGCTTCCATTCTTTGCAAGCTTCTACTCAGAAAGCACTCTAGTATTGTATGAATGGAACCTAAAACACAATGCAAGGCTTCAAACACAAACCCAAATGAATTCTTTCCTTTTACTTTTGGTTCAATCCATACCAGAGTAGTGAATCTCCTAGCTATTTCTTTACACTTAATTGTTTCTCTGCTATTTTGCACCACGCTTGGATTTATCAACAATTCTGCATTTAAAAATTCTTCTACGTACTCAAGAAACCTTCAACACCATTTAGATTTTGCAACACTTAGGTTTTTCCTTAATTTTCTACCTTAAACTAGTAGACAACAATTGTCTTTCTACATTAAACTTGACATGTACCACCAAATTTCTTGCCCATGCAAAAATGAATTACTTTCCCTTCTAAAAAGACAAGAATTCATACTAATATTAATGATCATGTCCTTCGACATGATTTTCCTAGGAAATTGAGTCGACAATTGAAGGCATATGAACATTTTGCATACTTTTGAAAATTAATATGCTTAAAGGGATAATTAAGCCAAAGATGTAATTAATACTTAAAAATATTTTTGTTCCACCTCAGTACCCATCCGTATGAGCAATCACTTGGAACTGCCAGAAACTTGTGCTAATTAGTTACTGCTCCTTAATCATGTACACAACAATTCATACCTACATGCACAATTGGGTGGGAATTTTGAGTTGGACTTTGGTGCGATTTTTTAGTTAGCACTTTGTAGATACTGAAAATTGGTCTACACCTATGAGCACCACTCTCGACATAATTTTCTATTATCCATGGTCATGATTAAATAATGTTAATTATTTAATTACCTTTCTAGCACATATTTCCTCTATTAATTAAATACCCCTTTTTAATTAATTCATTAATTTATAAATAAACCTTTATTCAACCTTGATTAATTAAATAAATCATATTTGTTTAATTATGTTGTGAACTAATTAATTCTTCCCCCTTTATCTATTAATTAAATAATTTATTATTTTATTATTTATATTATCCTTTTCAAACAGTCAATTAAATAAATTACTTTATTTATTTAATTAAAGTCTCTTATTTTTGAATGTTGAATTAAATTAACATTTAATTCATATTTTAAATATTTATGTCACATTCTTTTGTCAATCAGTTATCTAGTCATTCACTCACCTTCTGACTCGAGATCTATTTTTATTTCTCTAGTTATCTTTGGATTCAACACCTATTTATCTCTGCGAGAAGACTCTCTATCACAACTAGTCAGTTAACTAGTTCTAAATTATATGCATGATGTGTTTATTAATTAAATATCTTTATTTATTTAATTAACTCTTGTTTGCATTCAAATGCATTAGTCTTCAAGTTCTAACTTTTGATTTTGCATACAAAGTTTATTTCTTCTATTTTTGGAGATTAAGATCCTGAACTCGTGTTCTAACTATTCTAATGTAGTCTCTATCTTCAATCTTTCCTAAACTCATGTTCTAACTCACGTTCTATCTAACACAAAACTCACATCACATGGCATTCATCAATCTCATATGTTGATCTCTCTTTCAATTTGAGCCGATCATTTGAAAACCCAAAAGCTATAAAATGGCCTGCCATTATCATTATTCCTGCTCCCGAAATCATACACTTTTGAGAAGAGACTTATCTTCGATATTTTTCTTATACACTCGATGATGTTATGCTTGCATTCAAACAATGAAATCTGAGGGCAAGAATACTGAAAAGGAAAAATGGAGAAGAACAATCAAGATAATTCGAAGGGGTGAATGCATATTCAGTGAGAACTTTCCATTAATTTGTTTATTTTGTTTAGTTTATTTCTTCATTCTTTGTTGTTTGATTTTAAACTATTTAGAATAGGATTAAGATTGTTATTCTAGTTATAGATTATCCATCACATCATCATTTAAAAGATACATCTATTTTAATCTACTATTACATTTGGTGAACCTGATGTGAACACGCTTCAAAATCTGCACATATTTTCATCTTTTCGTTTTTCTATTTTTCTTTTTTTTTTGCAGGTTTTTCATACGGCGCACCGCATTTGTTCCGCAAAATGACGCATCTGTATCAATGAGCTGCATTTGTGAAAAATAGTGATGCATCCTCCATCACAAACCGCGTTTGCATGTCAACAAAATTCATGAACCGCATCCACCTGTCAACAGTCGAACTACATTTGTGGTTCCAAAAGCCGCATCTAGCTAGTAAAACATTTTCACTATTTTATTGATTTTCGTGCATCCATATTTTCAGTTTTCACCTTTTAGGTTGTTTTTATTTTCATTGATGTTTGTTTCAATTGTGTTAAGGAGGAATAACATAGTGTTTGCAGGATGAAGCATAGAAGACATTTAAAACCTAAGACAATTTTTTGCATGACGAAAGCCAAAGAAAAATGAACTACTGATAAATTTGTATGTAGAACCTAATGCCTTTGTGTTAATTTATTTATTTAAGAAATCTTTTGTTTGGTAGATAGATAATCATCATGTGGGTTAAAAATAACTTTATTTTTGATAGATAGACAATTGTCGTTTGGATTAAAAAGAACCACTGTCTTCTTTGTCTGGTGCTTTGCACGTATTTGTCACCCTTATGATTCAGTAATCGAAGTATCCTCTCCCCTTGTGTAGTCATGTGATCCTAGGTGTAAGAGAAACAGTTACTGACTCTAGAACTTGGGCCTATCTTGGTGGGAAAAAGTACTCACCCCAAGATGACTTGGACCGGTAGCACGCTAAAGCCAAGTGACTTCCAGTCGGTATATAAAAGTGGATTCTTGGGGAAATCCCATGAATCACATGCACTATTCCAACAAGATGGATAGAAATAGACTCTCGCCGATGTTGGATAGTGTCCCATGAACAAAATGCCCTTATTAAACACCTTGTTGTAGAGTTACCAAAATCCTACCTACTTCTTGGTGTAGCAAGGTCGGCCCTGTGAAGTCGTCTTACATTCTTATGGTTTATGTGTGGAAATGAAATGTATGCCATGGGAGTTTCATGGATACAGTAGCTTGGCTGCCCCGTATAAGTGAGTGTCATGGAGGGCAGCCAATGGGGTCAAGCTACTAGTCATTCGCCATAAATATGCGTAGCTAAAGAAATCCAAGTAAGAACTCAACAAGTATTGTTCTAACAGCCTAGGTTGTAAATTTTTTTTGAGTCTTAATAGTCCTTTCATCACAAAAACTGAAAATACATTGATTGTTGTGTTTTTTCTATGTTGTATTCATCAAAAACTTGATCAAACAAACAAATTCAGTCAACAAATTTTGGGAAAATTTCAACTGGTAGAACACCGAGTCACAATTGTCAGTTTAAACGCCGCATTTGTATTAACAAGTCGCATCTATTAGGGAAAAAACTACGTGTGTTTGTCAAAACATTCATCATTTACAGTCTGAATTTTTATGAGTCACAACTGTCACATTCTGAGTCGCATGTGTGCATGCAAACCGCATCTATCATTTTTTGAGCCGCATGTGTCTGTCATAAAATTTAGGTTTACAGAGTCCAAAATTAGAACCGCATGTGTGTCGGTAAACCACATTTGTCATTGCAAAAACCACAACTCTTAGAAACATCACATGCACTTTCAAAAAACCGCATATGTAAACATCTGAACTGCAACTCTTTCGTGAACCACATTTTCCTATCAACATAAAACATCAGAAACCATGAGCTGAGTCTAAAACATCACTGTCACTATTTTCTTTAGATTCTTAAGATCAACCTTGGATTAGAAACTGGTAAATTTTTCTCAAAAACCTTGCATCATTAGGTGTCATATACATCTTAGTCATAGTAAATGTCTTAGTCATAGTCATCCTAAGTTGCATGCATATAGATACTTCCTAGGAAATTATATATCACAAAATAGATAAATTTCCTCATCATTGGAAGCATTCATGTTACAGTTTGTCACAATCATTGAACCTTGTCACTTTAGTCCCATCTAGTGGATCTTTTCAGCTCAATATTCTAGTTTGAAAAAATTCACCTTAACAACTGTCCTTGTCATATAATGAGGTTCCTTGGTCAAAAAAAAGTCTTTGCATGCATTTATTCCATAGGTGATAGATGATAACTCATTTATCATCTTAGTCTGCTCAAATTTTTTCATATTGTCCATCCTATCATACGTCATTTTAGAATATGTCTTTTTAGAAACCATTTTAGCAACATCATTTATTGTCAGAAAAATCCAAAAGCATGGACATAGGTCATATCACTTTTTAGACATACTGTGCATTACCCATTTTGAGCAACTTTTTCATGCTCAAAACAAGATCCAAAAAGAAACACAAAACAATAAAATACCCCAACAAATTCATCAATATGTTCAGAAATCAATCATCAAGAAGTAAAAGACCACACAAGAAATTGCTTGAAAAAAATGTCACTAGAGACATGGGAAAATTTACATAGAAGACATAGACACAGCAGTGTAAGATCCTGAGTTTGCATCCTTCATGGATGAGTTTTTGGAAAACGATCCACAATGCTATCTAGCAAAGTTTCTAGTAGAAGGTGCCACAGTACCACCAGGATTTGATATTCATGCTTTGAAAATACAGTCTACTCAACCAACACAAAGTACAACTTCAAGTGTGTCTATTCCCCAAATTACCATAGCGATACCAACTAGCGTATCTACTCAGACATCATCAATTGTAAGCACAATCCCTTTCAGCGTAACACAAGGTTTACAATTTACTACGGGAGCAACTTCCTCCAACCCCTTTGGCACCAACACGATTGGTAAGAGATCCAAAGTTGGTGGGAATATACCTATAGCAAATCAAATCATTTAGATAGGTATCATTTCTATACCAAATAAGACCATTTAGATAGGAAGCATCTCCATACCAAATCAAAACATTCTAACAGGATATATTCCCTCGCCAAATCACAACCCATCACAAAATATGGCGTATCAAAACAACTACATTGATCCAAGTAACACAAACACCATGTCCTTGACACAAGTCGACGTCCTTCAAAACCAGATGCAAACTCTTCAACAACAAATGGAAAACATGTCTATGTTAGGAAAATGAACTATCTCAGCACAAGATCTATGTCCATGTCCATTCGACAAAGCACTCTATATGACACCTCTCCCCCATGGATACATTATACCAAATTTGCCTATGTATAATGGGAAGAAGAATCCTTTAGAACAAATTAGAGAATTCTCAATGGCATGCATGGACATATTGTATGACCCCACATAATTGATGTGACTATTTCCACAAACCCTCATAGGGATAGCATTGGAATGGTTTTCTAAATTACCATATGGTATACGATCTTGTGGTGAATTAGCTGAGAAGTTTTTCAAACATTTTTCCTTTAACATAAACAACGAAGTAAGCATAGAAACCTTGTGCCACACAAAACAAGAAAATGGTGAGACATTCACCACTTTCTTTTGGAGATGGAGAAGTCTAGCTAGCCGTTGTCCAATCGAAATACCCGAAAAACAAAAGGTCACAATATTCCTTGAAAACATCAATCCGAAACTAAGACGTGACTTATGGGTACACTATTACACTTCATTCCTTAACTTGGTACAAAAGGGGATCATCCTTGAAAAGGGCCTTATTGACAAAGTCAAAATAAAAGTACCAGGCAGGAGCCCAATTGTCCAACATCCAAACATGTTGAATGATAGAAACAAATTCTAGTCTAGAAACAAGAATGTCATGAATAATGACATTGTTGATGCTAAACACATACATATTGGACCAATTATCACACTTAGAGGATACAACCAAAATGTAGACATGATGAATAGTCTAGACCAAATGACTAATTATGTCCAGAACTCGCAACAAAGACCCCAAAGGAGATTTCCTACGCGTGAATTTACACCTTTAGGACAACCAATCGAGGTAGTTTTGAAAGAATTGGTCAAACATAATCTCATCAAACTGTTGGAACCAAGAGAGTATGATCCTGGATAGTTCAAACCTTCATGGTGGGACGATAACACTTTTTGTGACTATCATCAAACGAAAGGGCACAATCTCCAATAATGTCGCCAATTAAAGAATATCATCCAAGACTTTGTTGAAAATGGATCCATAGAGGTAAACGGGAAAAAAAATACTAAAAATAGTGATCATAAAGTCTTCACAGACCCATTACATGACCACACAAAAGGAAATGCCTCTAGTTCAAGAATCAAGAACAATCCCTCTGCCAATTATGACTACGGAAAAGGAAAGACCATATATAGCCTCCGAGCCACAAATGAACATGTTGATACCATCATCATTAAGAAGCATCTAGAATGTAATGTGAACACACGCAGGACTAAAATAATTATTCAGGTCCTTCTGAACCACCTACACATAGGTCCAAGGTTAGATACAATCTCATCGATCAATTGAGCACAACCCTCGCACAAATATCTATCTTGGAACTATTGACTTTGCCACCAGAACATCAAGCCATACTTGACAAAGCATTGTAGAACACTAATGTTCCCACAAACTTGGATGTCAATCGATTCAAAGAAATGGTGGGATATTTGACCAACTCGCATCATGCCACGTGTTCCCAATGAGACTACTCAACCAAAAAGTCTGATCATAATGACCCATTACATCTTGAAGTCCTAGTCCATCAAACCAAATTCAGACGAGTCTTGGTAGACGGAGGAGCAGGTTTGAACCTGTGTGCCCTAAAATTGGTTAAGGCATTAGGATTCTCAGAAGACTACGTAGATACTTCTAAGAGTATAGTCATCAAGGATTATGATGATGAGGAAAGGTCATCCAAAGGAGTTGTCACACTCCCTATCAGAATTGGCCCAGTGATCATGAACACTAGCTTCCAAGTCTTGGATCTCACCCTTCCATACAACTTGTTGTTAGGTAGACCTTGGATACATGCAATGAGAGTCGTCCCTTCAACATACCACCAATGTCTTAAGTTCCCTTATAATGGCACTGAGATCATGATTGATGGTGATCCAGATCCTTTTTAATATTGTACAAGCCTAAGGGAAATTCCACAATGACAAGTACCTATTAACCAAGAAGTTTCTTCATCCACTTTATCCCTATACGTCAACCCATCACATCTCACTAAGTCCATTTCATTCAAACCACCATCATCCACCCCTAAGCTCGAGATCCAAGACAAGGGCTGCGGTGAATATAATATAAAGGCATCATACTATGTCAGTCAACTGATTCCACCTAAGGCATATGGCCTACCCATGGCAAATAGAAGATAGTCAGTGGTTACATTTCATGTTCCCCCTACAATGACATTAACTAAATGGGGAGAGTTAAGTGAAGAAATTGTTCATCAAGGTGATTCTTTGTTATATCAAGAAGAACATGAATACCCCTCCCTGTCTATTCAAATAGCTAAGGATCAGTATGGAAAAGGCTTTAAGATAATGCAAAATGAAGGCTATGACAAGCACAGTGGGTTAGGACTATATCAAAATGGAAGGACAGAACTGATCACTATCTCACCACGACCAAAATACCTAGGGCTAGGGTGTCAATTGCTTAGAATTGGGTTTCCTGGTAATTCGTCACTATTTCAAGAGGAAGATTGTGCTTATAAAGGTATTGAGACATCTCACAAACCACTTCCCCCAGTCTACGACGAGTCTCACGAACCACTTCCCCCAGTCTACGATGAGTCTCATGAATCACCTCCCCCAGTTTATGATGAATCTCTTGACTCAAGCGATGGTGAATGGGATTCTCTATCCTCTAATAGTACCATGAACATAGCTGATCTCTTTGGAGAATTGAACCTAAAGGTAAAACCTGTACCAAAATCATCTAGTCCCCATCTTAGGAAACACATGTCTAAAGAAGAATGGAATAAACACTATTATTGGAAAATGCTTGATCATGCATCTTGGGCACCTACCGAACCATATTCTGACGACTCATCCCTTATGATAGTCCCACATTAGAGTATACCTACCCCTAGGAGGAAAAACAAGGAGTTAGTCCAAAACTTTTGTGACCATGTCAACATTCTATACTCACCTTGTCAGCAACTACCTTTAAGAACTCCGATGATGACATTCCCCTTATATATCTCAAACTTATCGACTGGGATCAACAAGGTACACCTATCATAGATACATTTGACAAAGATGAAGCAATTGCTGAGTTCATGGGACTTAGAGAAGGCATACCAAGAGGGGATCATAAGGTAGGTTTTACCATAGACTTGGATGAAAAAGCATATTTTAAGGAGTCTATTTACACCTCTAGTCACAAAAATGAGAATAAAAAGAACAAAGACAATGAAAATAAAAATGTTGAGTCCCTAGGTGAAAACCGAAAGGCGCCTTTGGATGAAGAAAAAGGCAAAATAAAGGATGTATCCAAGGGAAAAAACCTCTCTGAGGCACCCAAGGATAGAGGTTTAAATATTATCCCCATTTAATAAGAAAAGTCATCAATGCTAGTAGAAGAGGTTGTTGCAGTCAACATAGGTACAAAAGAGAATCCTCAGATAGTATATTTTGTAGCTTCTTTAACAGAAACAGAACAACATGAGTTTAAGGACTTCTTCAAAAAGAGACAAATAAAATTTGCATGGTCATATGCTGACATGACTAGGCTAGATCTAGACCTAATATTGCATCATTTACCACTACAGGTAGGTATTAAGCCAGTTAAACAAAAGCTAAGGAAAATGCATCCGCAAATCGCTCTATTGGTCAAGGCAGAACTTAAGAAACTCCTGGATGTAGGATTCATAAGGACAATAGACTATGTAGATTGGATATCAAATCTTGTACCGGTGACTAAACCAACTGGGGGCATTTGCATTTGCATAGAATTTAGAGACATCAATAAGGCATGCCCTAAGGATGAATTCCCTTTGCTGAATATCGACATGATAGTAGATCTTACAGTAGGATACGAGATTCTATCCCTCATGGATGGTTTCTCTAGATATAACAAGTTTAAGATAGTAGCTGAAGACCAACACAAGACAACCTTGATGTGTCCATGGGGCACATACTATTGGAATGTTATGTCATTTGGCCTTAAGAATGCAAGAGCTACCTACCAACGGAAAATGACTACGATTTTCCATGACTTTGTACATACTCTTATGGAAGATTATGTAGATAACATTATAGCTAAATTAGAAATAAGGGAAGATCATTTGAAGGTTTTAGACAAGATATTCCAGAGGCTAGAGAATTACAATGTCAGGCTAAATCCGATGAAATTTTTCTTTGGAGTGAAATCAAGGAAAATATTAGGGTATATCATCTCCATAAGAGGCATTGAGGTAGATCTAGAGAAGGTAAGAGCTATCATAGAAATGCCTCCTCTAGTTAGCATCGGTCAACTCAAAACCCTACAGGGGAGATTACAGTCCATTAGGTGTTTCATAGTACAACTGGCAGATAAAATACACCCATTTCAACATCTACTCAAGAAAGGAGTGCCATTTGTGTGGACACCTAAATGTCAGGAAGCCTTCCAAAAAATCAAGTACTATTTGCTTACTCCACCAGTCTTAATGCCACCTATAGAGGGAAAACCATTGATATTATACATCTCAGCAACTCAGTCAACATAAGGGTCTCTTCTCGCACAACACGATGATCAAGGTCATGAGAGAGTAGTCTATTACATTAGTCGTACCTTAGTGGGCTATGAATTGAATTACAGTAACATAGAATGTGCTTGTCTTGTGGTAGTTTTTGCTACCCAAAAAATTCAGCACTATATGCTCAATCGACAAACAATGTTAATTGCAAAGATTGATCCACTTAAATTCCTCCTAAGTAAGGAAGCTTTAACATGCTGATTGGCTAAATGGGTTATGATACTTAGCAAATATGACATTCAGTATGTCGAGAGGAAGGCTATAAGAAGATAGGTGATTTCAAATCAGTTAGCTAATGCACCTATGAAGGCAAACCATCCCTTAGTTGCAAAATTTCCAGATGAATTTCTCTTCAACATTGACATGAAAACCAAATGGAAACTATACTTTGATGGGTCACTTACAAATCATGGTTCAGGAGCTAGTATCTTATTTGTTACACCTCAAGGTGATACCATTCCCAAATCATTCAGGATTTCTTTCCCTTGTACCAACAATATAGAAGCTTTAGTGACAGGGTTAAAAATGGCAGCTTAGTGGAAAATTAAGAGCCCACATGTTTTTGGTGACTCTCAAATAGTAATCTAGCATGTAAATGATGATTATGAGATTAAGGATGAAAAGCTTGCACCTTACAAGTGAATGGCTGATAGTTTCAAGTAGTATTTCAATGACATAAATTTTCAACAAATACCATGTATCTAGAATAGAGTTTTAGATGCTATGGCAACTGTGGGTTCCTTGTTGGATATTCCGAGTAATGTGCCTAAGTTCGAGTTTCTAGTTGAACAACTGTTGGTCCCTACTTATGATGTCCCCGGTACTGCGATTGTGTGTACCATTGTTGGTCCTATGTCTCCTTGGTATAAAGACATATACGACTACCTCATTGATCAAACCTTACCCCAAGACTTGTCCAATAACCAACATCGAACCTTCATCTGAAAGTCAGCTGAGTACACCATCATCGGAGAAACCCTGTATAGACGTACCTTAGATAATGCCCTAATGAGATGTCTCGATGCTGAAGAAGCACAAACAACTTTGCGAGCGGTACATGAGGGTATATGCGAATCTCATTCGACTGGTCCTACTCTAGCCCATAATATTATGAGACTAGGTTACTATTGGCCTACAATGGAGAAAGACTCGTACGTCTTTGTAAAGAAATGTCGACAATGCAAATACATGGAGACTTCATAAGAGTGCCAGTGCAGGAGCTTTGTCCAATTACTTCACCATGGCCCTTCAACCAATGGGGACTTGACCTCATAGGTAAGATACACCCTCCATCATCCAATGACCATAAATTCATCATCACCGCCACCGAATACTTCACCAAATGGATTGAAGCTATTCTCATGACCTACATCACCGACACACAAATATCTAATTTTATCCTAAATTATATCATTTGTCGGTATGGTGTACCCTAATCCATAATCACATATAATGGCCACCCATTCAAGAACCAAGAAGTACACCATTTATGTGAAGAATTCCACATTAAACACCATTTCTCCACCCCATATTATCGACAAGGTAATGGCCAAGCTAAGGTATCTAATAAGACTATTGTTAGAATCCTTGAGAATACTATCAATGACGTTGGTCATGACTGGCACCTATAGGTTAATCCTACCTTACGGGATTATTGCATAAGCATTTGTACTCCCACTAGTGCCACTCCATATTCCCTCGTATTCGGGTCTGAAGCTATCTTACCTATTGAGGTCGAAATACCTTCTCTACGGGTATCCTTGAAGGATCATATTGATGATGAAGAATACCGTTTCTCTAGGTTACAAGAGCTATAATTCCTGGATAAATGAAGACAAAATGCATTAGATCATTCGCAAGCATATTAGAATTGTCTTCACCATAGTTACAATAGGAAGGTTCTCAATAGAAACTTTGACATTGGTGACCTGGTATTAATGGAGAATCCTAAGAACCAAGCTGAATGGAAGCAACTAGGTAAGTTTGAGCCTAGCTGGTTGGGGCCTTATATTGTCACAAAAGCCTTTGGATTAGGAGCATACCAACTCTCTACTCCTGAAGGAGAGTTGCTTTTGTCACTTATCAATAGTTTGCAGCTAAAGAGGTTTTATGCATAAGTTTATAAGAATCCATGTCTTAATCTGGAAAAATACAAAATAAATGAAAATACAAAAAAATGGTTACCTTAGTAAAAACCTGGTAAACAGGCATCTTTGTAACACCAAAAATATTGAGAAATTAAAAAAATTAAAGAGAAATAAATCCGTCCAATAGTGAAAACTGCTTTGGTGGCGCTATGGATAAGTACCATGGTGAAAACCTAGCAAATAGGCGCCATGTGTAGTCAAGCTCGCTCATTTGTCTACCATCATTCTATTAAGACTTTTTCACCATCTTTCATAATAAATAGTTGTATTATCCATTACTTGGAATGATTGACATCTAATGTCCATTCAATCATATTACCCACTCCATCTTCCAAACATATTCCCAACTGGGGGCAAATCCTTTTTCTATGCCCTATCACCTTGTACATAACGTCACATTATCGAAAATGTCCTTAGCCCTTTTTGCAGGAGGATCAAAAGCTCCTCCCCTTAACATTACACTATTCCAGGCACGTCTTCCTTCCTACGACGATCTAGAGTGGGAGGCTGATGGCCTCTTAGTCGACCAATGTTAGGGGGAGACCCTCTTCTTAATCTTTAGATAAAACATGTGTTCCCTGTGATCATGCTTTATGTACCCGGATGACCCATGCCACCCCTATTAGTGCTTGGATATAGGCGTGGTGTATGTGTTGTGAAACTTTCTTTATATGTGTCATCTTTATTCCATGTTTGTGATTGACTTTTGATAAATTGGGGATGATGCAAAGCATCGAGAGAATTTAGGCCTCCTTCCATGTTGACCCGATTTTTTTATTTTACTTTATCTTTTGTACATTCTTCCTAATCTAGTTGGGGATTGATGATCATTTTCCTCTTACCGCGGCTACCTACATATATATATATATATATAAAGTTAGATCTGACTCTATGAAACTAAACCCCCCTATTCTCTATGTGTGTGATATGTTCTCTTTACTTTTTCCTTACCTTTCTCTCTTCTTTGCTTGAGTTTTCTCTTTCAGGTGTGACAATGCATCATTTACATTACATGGTCTTTAGAAAATGTATTTTTTGCCAAATGAATCTTTTCTTGAAGACCCTTCACACACTTCCTTATTAGAACTGCATTCTCAACTTGAAATCCTAGTGGAACACGTTTGCTTCATCATGGGTTTGTAAAGAAAGGACTTGGAAATCCTCCCCCAAAGCGGGAATGGTCTTTGTCTTCCCCTCGCATGAGCACATATCCTTCCTTTTGATTTCCTTGATGAATTGAACATCTTTCAAAATGATTCCTTGGTGATGAATCGATTCGAGAAGGAAGACATTAACTTTGGAACAGTGTGTCCCTTGATTGGACCCCTCCTCTTCATGTTGGGTTCCCAAGGGATCCCTTTGCAAAGTTTCAAAAGATTTCTTGGTGTCTAGACCAGGGGAAGCTCGACTGGACCAATTTTGCATCTTCATGTCTAGTCCAGGGGCAGCCCGGCTAGACTTCACTTTCCATCTTCATGTCTAGCTTGGGGTTAGACTTCATCTTTCAAACAATGCATCCCTTGATTGGACCCTCCTTCCTTTTGAAGGGTTCCTGAGGGACCCCTTTGAAAATCCTACAACTTAGTGATGGTCTGTGTGACTCTCCCTTCACTGGCCTGCACGACCGCTTCCTGATGTGTTCTATCTATGGGTAACCATGTCATCACCTCTAAGACTATAGAGTCTCTTTTCCTTGGTTTCCTTCATGTGAGAGTTCTTGAGGGATACCTTCCTTGCAAGTCTACGGGTCTATAAGGTTCTTTTCCTAGTTTGCTTCATGTGAGAATTTTTGAAGGGTAACCCCCTTGCAGGATTGTGAACCTGTGAGGCACTTTCATACTTCTACTTTGTAGTTTCGAGGAACTATGAAGTCCTCTCCTGCACTTTCGGGTTCACTAGACCATGCTCTGCTTCCTCATTAGTTCAAGTATAGATCTCTTACTCTACCACTTCCTTACTGCTCTACTTTACCGAAGCACTCATCAGTACTCATTCTCACTAAAGTGGGGGCAAAATGTATTAACATGAATTTGTACCCCTAGTGAAAATCCCCTTTTTTCCCTTTAACACCTTAGAGAATCAAAAGTGGAGGTTTAATTCCACTTAGTGCCTAGTTTGTGTGTCGGTGGGGTCATTTCTATCGAGGATGCCCGCATGGTGCTCAGACGTATGCGTGATGTGCTTACATCCCTAGAAAATTCCTGTGACTAAGACTATAGAGGCGTTACACTTTTGATTGGAAGTCGAAGAGTAACGCCCCTCCTCTTCTAGCTAACCCGAATATGGCTATTTTTCACCTTCTCCTTCATATTCTTGATCATTCCATCCATTCTCAAGTTTTTACAAATCTTGCTAGACTATTTGAGCACTCTTTAAGAATTCACTTCCAAGCTTTGTAGTAGCACCCTTCACTCCATTGCAGCAACTCAACACTTTGTCACTCCAACAAGGTGAGTAGAGTACATACACCATGGTAACAGAGGCTTGATTCCCTCTCGTTCACTCCTCCACAAGCTTTGGGCACTTTGGACGGAGGCTGTAAAGCTCCTCCCTTCTCTCCTTTTTCTTTTGATTGGGTAAGCACTTACTATTTTGTGGTGTTTCTTGTGTAGGTAGCTTGTAGTTCTACCTTTATCATTTATTTCTATAATTCCATACTTAGTTTTCCATGGAGGTGGAAACACCAAGATGGGGGTATGACTAAGGCAGACCCCTATACAACCCCAAGAATTTCCCCCTTCCTTGTGTGGAGGTGGAGAGTGTGTGGAGCAAGCTGGCGAGGAGATCATTCTACAAGATTGTCTTTATCACCTTGTTGGTAATACATTTCCTTTATCATATTCACATTTTCTTTTCATTCCTCTTAATCTCGTTCTACTACTTTAAGCATTCCTTGACTAGGCTAGTGGTCTTCTTTTTTGAGTAAGAGTCTTGTCTCCTCAGTTCTCTAGTTGTTTGGACACCAACACACCTATGAGATGCCAGTGCACCACGTTGTCATCCTGGAACTACGCTTGTGTCTTTAGACAGAGAGCTACTTGAGACACGAATCCAACACTAAAGGCCAACCCACCTGGTCCCCTTTTGGCATTTAGATTGCGGAGTGATTGAAGGGTTCATAATCCTCATCATTCTCATCCTCGTCATCCTAATCTCCCTTTAAATTGAGGTGGGTTAGGGCAGCCTTTCCTCTCTTGGCCTTTTGTGATCCGGGGCCTTACAGTGGGTGATCCCCCTCCCTCATAATAACATAAAAACCCACCTCAAAAATGCATAGAAAGGGGGTGTCTACAAAAGGAGAATGGGTCTTGGCACAATTTCTAGGACCACACTTCAAGGAGGTGAAATTACATCAAAAACCCACCTCAAAAATGCATAGAAAGTGGTGTCCTATGTGGAGAGGAAACCTTGTGCTAGTAAAGGCAAATGGGTCCTAGCAGCACTTTTCATGACATCAAATTTGTCAAATTAAATGTTGTACAATATCATTATTGGGTGTCAGGAAAGATCCTTGAAAAGGGGGCTTGAATTTTAATTAAAAGAGTCAATTAAACTCAATTAACTACCATTACATAGTGGGACCCTAGATAAATGTGAAAGTGTGTTACAATACTTAATAACACCTAAATAAGGTACAAGTTAAATATATTTTATTAAAAGTGTCCCATTAGGCTTAATTAGTTAAATAAATCTTAGAAAAGTGTGAAAGTACGTTGCAACACTTTACAACACTCTTGAAAAAAAATAATTAAGGCATATTTTAATCAAATAAAGGTCCTAGAATGATGTGAATGTGTACAACACATTACAACACTATTCCAAGACACCATTAATTTAATTTTAATGTCAATTATCAAACCAAGTATGGAAAAAGGCTACTTTTTCCATTACTACATTTTCCCCCACTTTAGTGAGAGGATGACCCCATGTCAAACTCACACTAAAGTAGACATCCAAGAAACTTAAGTATGCAGAAATAAAAAAGATACATAACCATACCTTGTCAAAGGCCAAGAAAAAGAAAAATAAAGGATCAGGCACAAGTGTTTCAACGCAATATGAAATGGGGTTGTTTATACACTACTCACTCTAGGGTAGTGGAAGCTTAGTCTGTCCACTAGGTGAGTTGTCCTGACAAAGTGGTTTAGTAAGAAAGTCATGCCATTATGTTGGCTTCCCACCATATAATGAGAAAGTCATGGCACTATATGGGCTTCCCATCATACTAATCGTACCAATGTTATCCTCCTAATAACTTCAATAAGGCACCACAATGTAATGCTTTTGTAAATGCTTTTGTCATGTAAAAATTGTATTAAAGGGATTTTTCTTTGTTCATGTAAAGCTCCTCCTCTTAAGGAACATTGTGCCTGATTTCTCCAAGAGAGGACAAGTCAAAAGTGTTAGATCATTGCCCATGGGATGCCTTGTTTGCATCATGCCATGTTAGTATATCATACACTCTTGGATGAAATCAAACCCAATGATACCACCAAGAAGTGAACACATTGCAAGAAAAGATAAAAATCACACTGTGAATTTTTTGCAAAAGATATCATCAATGTATGCCCCCACTTTAAAGCGGTTGCTACACCATCATTGTGAGAAATTGATTTAAATTAGCCAAGTTTTGGTCCTAAGACATGAAATATTTCCTCAGAAAACTCTATACCAAGTCATATGTTTCTGAAATAAGCTGGATCATGAATAGGAAGGAGGAGTTTCCCCAATAAATATAATGCTAAACCAAGAAATAAAAGTATGTCACATGCAAGCCAGCTTAAGGCATTTCATTCACATCCCAAGATTTCTCTTACATATACATGGAAGGTGGTCAACTAGCCAAAAGAGACAATGACAAGTGACATACATGGACAAAGCTACCTAACCCCTTTCCCCATTGAGTGTGGGAAAAGGGTGAGATAAGTATGGATGATGGCATGCTTCTCCTTGCAAAAAGGAAATTATTTTCAATGAGTTTAAAACATGCAATAGTGAATATGATCGGATCCTACCTCTAATAAATGGCAAGGAGCATAAACTATTGTTATTGATTATGATGAGTAAAAAACTAATCAACTTGATGGGCCTATCTAATGAAATGTTTCCACATGTAGTATTTATCAGTTTAGGATGCACCAAAGTTAAACTTGTCGTTGAAGAATCTTTTTGTAAGGTTGTTGATATTAGGTGAAGGTATGTTTGATGGTTTGATTTCTATCAAAATACAATAACTAAGACTATGAGAACTTGTTTATTGTGTGTTAGGCTCTATAGGGACACAAATACCTTGTCCTCTAGCACCACATCCTTTTCCACTATACCCAAGTTGTTTCATAAGTTCGTAACCTTTTCCATAAATGTTTTGGGTTCAGAGGTTTCTCATAATCAGCTTTATCAAATTTTTGTGTGTATGTTTTCGTTTCTTCTAAAGTGGTTCAAGTGGATACTTTTGAATTTTATACTGACATTACTGCATTTTTTGTTTCCCTTTGTAGACACTTTTGTTATGATCTTATACTCGCCCACGGATGTCAATATAAAATCAAACGAACTCGAAGCATCTTCCAATAATTTTGTGACCTCTTCAATAAGATTTTTTTTTCCTTCTTGACATACAAACAACTTTGGGGTTTAGGATCGATCTTGATTTATACACCTTCTTATATATGTGAGGAATGTCATTGTAACTCGATTTCTAAGAAACATTATCATCATCAAGTTGATTTTGAGGTGGTTCTAAGATAAGCATGGGTTTATTTTGAACTTGTGGTTGTTGTGAGGGTGGATGAATGATAAGTTGAGGCTTAGGTGGTTTGATAATTAGAGGACTCGAAGGAGCTATAATTTTCATAACCTCAACACAATTGTCCTTATTTTCATGATCTCTTAGTGAAGGGGATTCTAATTTCACATCATCATCATGGTATAAGGAAGTCATATCACTATTTCTTGAAAGAAATGTGTCAATGTTATCATTTTCTTGCATCATGATATCTTCCTTAGTATGAGATTTTTTTAGAGAGAAACAAACTAGATGTTCATGAAATTCATTGTTTGGTTCTTCTAAAATTTCTTGATCACAAGTAAGGGAGTGATCAATGGATGGATTTTCTTTCTTATCAATGATGACATTATCTTGTTCAACAATGTTTTTCCTAGGGGAAGAGAGGAAAATAGAACTCTCACAACCCTCATCAATTGAATCTTCTAACACAAAAGTATCTTCATCATAAATAGGAGAGATATTAGAAGAAGGCCAAAGTTGATTGTTATGGTTTCCCATGATTTCATCCTTGTCTTCTAAGTTCTCATTCTCTTGTTCCATGATATCTACCCTAGTGGGATATCTTTCATGAGGCTCATCACATTCCATGATTATATTTTATAAAGTAACTTCATAAAAAATAGGACAACAATGATTTCCATGCTTAGCAATGACTAGATCATCTCATTCAAATAGATATTTCCAAATGTTAGGGACATTAAGAAGGAGAGAAATAATTCTATAACTCTCAACCACTAACATGTCCTCTTTACAAATGTGTCTTTTAGGATTGTCCAAGATTATTTCATCTTTCACTAAAGCATTTTCACAAGTAGGGGAGGTGTTGGGAGATAAATGGAGACCACGTAAAGTTGTGTTAATGATCGCATATTCTTGTTTCCTAATATCTTCCCAAGGGAGAGGAGGAGAGGGGCAATCAACAAACTCAATTATTGTATCTTCTTTCACCAATATACCTTCATCACTAATAGGAGAGGTATCAAGAGAAGAAAAAATATGATTGTTTACACTCACATCCTCTTGTGTTATGACATTATTACAAATCTGAGTGATTTTCGAAATGTTTCTCTTGATTTCTAAGTCATTTTGTATGCTTTTCAGATGCCAAAAGGTATAAGCTCAGCTTGATCAGGGACTCATTCACCAATAAAGGCGAATGGGTCCTAGATCAAGTTTTTAAAGAGGTGAAAATTGTAAATTTTGAGTTGTTTTATTTGTTGTTCATGTCCAGGTTCAAACTATAACTCTTGTGACATAAATTTCCAAAATTTCATGACCTAATGCAAGTGACCTGAAGGGTAAATAACACCTTTTTAAATGCATTTAAAAAAAAAATTAAAATCCAAATTTATATGATCTAAATGATATGCAAAGTGACTAATGTTTTTCTATTTTTTAGATTTAAGAAATTCAAAAAAATACAATTCCAAACCCTAAATGAGATGCAAGATTGCAATGGAAAACAAGAAACCCTAAATGAGATCTTTAATTCAATGAAAATTTAAATGCAAATGAATATAATATCTAGCCTAGGACGTAATGAAAGACTTCTAAATTAGAAAATTGCAATATTCAATGAGTGAGGTTCACCAAAATGTTTAATAGAAAAAGTAGGGTTTACCATCATGAGTGAACAAGATGATAACCCACTATTTTTCTAAGGGATTTTTCACTCAATTATGTGTAAAAAAGGATGCCAATAAAAATAAAAAACTCTACCTAAATATTATAGAAACTATGAGGGAATTTTTTAGAGCATAAAAAGTTGTGTACCTTGTCAAAAACTTCTTGTTTTTAAGCTACAGAGGACTCATTCGCCTTCAGTGGAAAATGACTCCTTGTTAGGGTTTCTGAAACTAAAATCTAGGTTCTATTCCTTGACTTCTACACTCTTAGATGCTCTGTTTTCAGCTTCTGAAAACCTATAGATAATTATGTAGCTTCAATTCTTTGATTTTGTACTTTGAATGATAACTTTTGCAACTTGACAACTTTGACAATTTTTCTCCAAATCTTTCTCCACTTGATCTTCAACCTGTAAATCCATAATCAAACACTCAAGGGAATAAAATCTTGTTGATTTTTACTGAATAGGGGTTTTCCTTAGTCAAAACCCTTGTAGGTAATTAAACCAAATGATGAAATAAACAAATTGAAGCATGAAACATGAAATAATGAAGTGTTGATACCTTGAAAAATGTCTTGTAATACAAATTTGGAATCTAACATGCAGTTGCCATGAAGAATGTAGATATTGGATGTGAAATTGTTCTTGTAAATAGATCCTCAATGCAACAATAAATATCTTATCTCAACCACATGCATGAATGCATTATACCCTTGACATGATGAATTGATATTGTATTGTTGCAACAAAATTTAGAAATCTACCGTATAATGCCCTGTGAATTCTCTTCTAATGCTCTCGTGAACTCCAATTTTCTATAAGGATGCTCTCTCAAATTTTCTAGGTGAAACAATGTGAATTAACCCCTTATTTATACTAAATTGAGAGAATAACCCCAAAATTCAAAGAATTCAAGCCAACCTCATATCTAGGTACTAAAGTTATAAGGGTCCTACCACAATTAAATTCAAAAATAGGGGTCCTAGAGGACACATTTTGCACTAAAGGTGAATGACTCCTAGCACAAATTTCTAGGACCATGCTTTAGGGGGATGAAATAACATCAAAAGCCCACCTCAAAAATGCATAGAAAGGCGGTGTCCCAAAAAGGCGAATGGGTCCTAGCATAATTTCCAAGACCACGCTTCAAGGAGGTGAAAGTACATCAAAAAACCACCTCAAAAATGCATAGAAAGGGGTGTCCTATGTGGAGAGGACACCTTACACCAATAAAGGTGAATGGGTCCTAGCAACACTTTTCAGAACATCATATTTGTGAGATTAAATGTCATACAATATCATTATTGGGTGTTGGGATAGATCCTTGAAAAGGGGGATTGAATTTGAATTAGAATCAATTAAACTCAATTAACCACCATTAAATAAGGGGACACTAGATAAATGTGAAAGTGTGTTAGAGCACTTTATAACACACCTAAATAAGGTACAACTTAAATATATTTTATTAAAAGTGGCCCACTAGACTTAATTAATTAAATAAATCCTAGAAAAGTGTGAAAGTGTGTTACAACACTTTACAACACTCTTGCAAAGGATCAATTAAGTCATTTTTTAATCAAATAAAGGTCCTAGAATGATGTGATTGTGTACAACACGTTACAACACTATCCCAAGACACCATTAATTCAATTTTAATGTCAATTAACAAACTAAGGGAAAAGGCTACTTTTCCCGTTACTACAAGTTTCAATGATGCTTCTATCCATTCCACTTTTTGTGACCATAATAATACCTTTTACTATCCCCACAAATTAAAACAAGTTCTTAGGTTGGATGTGATAACCCTCAACAAACCTGAAGATTGGGTTTCCCTAGTTACCCCTTAAAATTTTACTTGGTCTAGATGTGCATTGGTTCTCACAAGAGGCATCGAGGTTTAATTTGCACCATTCCTTGGGTGGGCTACAAAAGTTTTCAATATCATTTATTTTATCAATATCTTTATTATGTGGCAAGGCAGGTAGAAGGAAAGGTTCAGTTTGGATAATAAATGCATTTACTATGGTTTGACAACATCAACACTTCTAAAGGAATCAAGTGTATGCTTCCTTGATTCTTTTTGAATGACATGGTTATTGATGGGTTCACAAATTAGAGCCTCTTTTAGGAGCTTCAAGGAGAAAGGAAATACTGACACCAAGCTTACTGTGGATTCTAGATATCAGGGAATTTGCATATGTAAAAAGCTAAAGGAATCCTACCAATATGCAAATAGTAAAAGTAAGTAACTGGATGAGTGGAACCCTCTTCAAGATTATTAGAGGAACATTAGGAGGGACCAATAAATTCCTCTTTATCCATTTCTCATAAGAAAGGAATTTTTAATGTAGGATCAACAAAAAGAAACATAATTTATGTGGACATTCTTCCTACTTCCTTGTTCGATACCAAACATGTTTCTATTTTGGTAGTTCACTCTTCCAAGAAGATTATTGTACTTGTCATTGACTGTGAAATTTCCTGATCCCTTTCACTCTCAATCCATGTCATCTTCTTCCAAATTTCTTATAATATTTTTCTGCTCCACAAATTTTTAGAGTTTATGTTAGCTATAGATTCTCTCTGAGTGGCCATTTTTCAAGTGATTTTCATGCTTTGATGGTAGTTCCACTAGTTTTAGATAATTGAGAGAAATTATCCATTTGTTTCCTGAGAGGTTCCTGTAGACACTCAAATTTGTCCTCACAATCATCACATTATTCATCTATTGATTAAAATGATCAATTCATTCAATACTTTCTTCTATTCATATTGCATTTATATAAATCATTAAATCATTGCATTATCATTTGCATATGTCACATTATCATTTTGCACTATCATTCATTATCATAATAAGTTCATTATCATAATCATTCACTAGCATTTCATAATAAAACTATATTATCATTTGCATAAATCTTTCACTTCATATTGCATTTATATAAATCATTAAATCATTTCACCACATGATCATTCATAATGCATAATAAATAATATTCATAAAACATTTCATAACCATTTATAAATTAAATAATTTCATTTCGACAAATTATCATTCTTACATAAATCATTCTCATAAAAACATTAAAATAATTCATGATAAAAACATTAATAAACCATTTTCATCCATATTAAAAATATATGAATTTAATTATTTTATTCAATCCTTCACTATTCATTTAATCTATCTTATTTATCATTTCCACTCATATGCATTTCATTTCACTACACCATGTGGGATTTTAAAAATTCATTATTGCAATATCCGTTTATCCCACATTGCTCATTCTCAACCTCTTTGTCATCAAAGATTCCTATTTAAACATGAATCTCTTCTCATTTTGATCCCTCTCACAAATTTTGCTCACAAATTTACATACTCATATCATCTTTGCATCTTGATTGCATTTCTCATTCATCATAGCCTCTTTATTGCATTTTGTGCTCATAAAATCTGAGAGCAAATGCATAAACAAAGATCTTGGTGATAGGGAGACAATGGAGATTGATTTCTTTTAAAAGCATTGTTTTGTTTCTATAGTTTAGATTTGTATTTCTGGTTTCGCTTTTAATTAGAATGGCTCTATTGATGTGAGCTAAAATGGTGGTTCTTACTCTATAGAATCATACATTTTTCTGGCTCTACAAAATGGTGAACCCGGCGTGAATCTGGACAGTTAAAAAGATGAGTTTTTCCAATAAATGTTGACATTCTGAAGGATGATAAGGATATCTTTTGTTTTTCGTATCATCAGATTCTAATATACCTGCTATTTTATCATTTTAATCAATCTTATCTCTGAGGTTGTCTTTATCTGCATCCATTTTGAGAGGGCAGCTTCAAATATTGTTTGCATTTTGGATTTATTTAAGATTCTGTTGCTCGAGATCTATATGCACACTGTCAAATACTTCAGTTTTTCATATTTTGAAATCATTTGGATATGCATATTTTCTCTAAAATCGTCATTCATAAATAAATTTTTCTGATTTGAACATCTCTCTTTCGCCCTTATTTACATGTTTACTCTGAAGGCGTAACGTGGGGGATGCAAAAATACAGTTTCCTACTGGTTGTGGAATTTATCTTTTCATTGAGGTTTCTCAAAATTTATTTTGAGCATATTCTACCCATTCCACGTTCAATGAAATGATCTCTTTTTTTGGCATTGTGTCAGACGTTCAGTGAGGTGTCATCTATTTTGAAGCTCTGCCAAACGTTCATGCACCATGCATTTGCAGCATCTATTTTGAGGCATTTTGACAAAGGATTATGTATGGGGTGACACCTATTTTGAAACATTCTGTCAAACGGTTCCTATGCCTTGCCCATGCATCGGTTATTCTGATGCATTTTGTCTGAAATTTCTCTACCTTGTCCATGCGTCCATCAGAATGTATCTTCACCTGCACATGGCTTGATTCATACACACTCATCATCTGCGCCAAATAGTCATTTTGGTTTCCTATTTCTTTTCCTTTCTTTGATCTGGAGTGTCACGTTGAGATTGAAAAAGTCTTACTTTCTTTTTTTATAAGTCATTCATTTTTTTTTTGAAGGAAGGTATTACTTTCTAGGATTTCTTATTTTCTATGTATGAATCGATAGTTTCCTTAAAAAAATGCCTTAAAAACAAAAAAAAAAATGTATTTCTAATTTAGTTACTTTAGCTTTTTTGGCTTTTTAGGTTTACTTTTAATTTAGTCTTAGTTTAGTCTTTCTTTTTCTTTTTTTATTTAAGTTTTTCTTAGTTTTAATTAGATTTAATTAGACTAGTTTAGTTTTTAATTAGATTTAATTAGATTTAATTTTTAATTTAGATTAAATTAATTTTAACTTTAGGATAAATTTTTAGATTTTAATTTAGGAATTTTTATTTTGGTTATGTTTTTGATTTGTCTTAGTGGGGACTAATTTTATTAGTTTGGGTTCTCTTGCAGGTTCGTTTGGCAAAGAATTGAAAATCAAAACATACGCTTGACAAAGATTGAAATCAAAACTACTAACAACATTTGGTGCAGAACGATTGACAAAGACATGATTTTGAAACCAATTGTCTTTTAAATTAGAAAACACTTCAATTGGTGCTTTAAAAATGAACAATTGTCTTCTCTCAAATCAGCTTAACTAGGGAATCAATGAATACTATTTTCTATGCTTGAAGGTGGTAGGTGATTATGCTCTCACCTTGTGCAAACTAGGTGATCAGAAAGCTAGACCCATCTATTTTATGTGTTACCCTGATTCAATAATCGAAGTATCCTCTCCCCTTGCGCACTTGTGCGATCCTGGGTGCAAGAGAAACAGTTATTGACTCTAGAACTTGGGCCTGCCTTGGTGGGAAAAAGTACTCACCCCAAGGTGACTCAGACCGGCAACGGAGCTTTTTGGCCAAGCTACCCCCGACCGGTATATAAATGTGAATCCTAAGGGAAAGCCTAGGATTACGAGTGCGGATATGTCATACGGACCAAGTAGTACTCCCCAAAACCCTATTGAGCGTAACCTCTTCAAGATGGAGTGCCTCCTAAACGGATCTTAATCTTGTGCCCCATGTATGGCCACTCGAACGGGGGTCCCGAATTAAAAACCTTTGTGTAGTTTCCAAAATCCTTCTATTTGCTAGCGCAGCACTGGTCGATGTGAAGGCATCCACATCTTCGCAGTTTTTAGTAGAGGTGATCAATCTGCCATGGGAGTTTCATGGGGGTTGGAAGCTTGGTTGGCCTGAGAAGTGAGTGCACTGTAAGGGGGAGCCCGTGCAGCCAAGCTTCTGGATTCACCCGCTAAGAATATGCGGTTGGGGAAACCCACGTGGAATCTAGCAGATATTGTCCTTTCCAACCTTAGGATTTGTGCTTGTATTGTTAAACTCAAACACTTTGTTTGCTATGTCTTGCGTGTGTGTTCCATAATAGACCTCAAACAAACATCACACCTAGCAACTTGCAACATCTAAAACTTTGCAAATCTCAAAGGGTCCAACAACACAAACATACAATGTGAACCTATCACTTGGCTTTCTTGGGGTCATCATCCTTCAGTTTTGATCTTTCAATCCTTGCATTCCATCTAGACTTTGCACTCCACCTAGTTCTTGCATGTTCAACCCCTTTTCATATCAAGATCATCTCACCTACCCTTTGCATGTTCCAAGAATTTAGTCCTTTGCATATTCATCATCAATCAAACAAAACTCTTAGCTTGCACTTAGGCTACTCTTCCTAGGTCTTGAAATCAAACTATTGGCTATCAATCACCAACATCACTTGAGGTTCATCATCCTTGAGTTAGGGAACATACCATTATCCTTGAGTAGGGCAATCCTTTTGGAGTCCATCATCTCCTACATACCCTCTCTTGATCATTGGTCCTTTGTGTCTACCCATCATAACACATGTAAAGCCTTTACATCATAACCAACTTTGGACCTAGAGTTTCCTTTGAGCTCTTGCATTCTTAGCTTTTCATACCATATCATTTTCACATCTCATCTTAGAATCATATCCTTTTCATTGCATCCTAGTCTTAGGTCTCATACATTACCTTGGATTGAAAATCAAAACAATCAACTATGACCCCTAGAACAAGAGAAAAAATGTTTCACGAAGAAGGGAACCCTTGGGGAAGAGACTTTGATGGCGAAGATAACATTAGTGTTGTAACTAGAGAAATAAATGAAACTGATGATGAAGAAATAACCAAATCTGATATAGAAGAAGCACTTAAGGATCATAGATTCACTAAACTTCTTATAGAGGTAGTCAAACGTAACCCACAACAATACTTCAAAGCCCTTGTTGATGAAGGAATCAAAATGCCTCCTTATTTTGACATGTCACTGCTCATGATGAATGACCAACCTGAATCTACTGAATCCAAACATCCCAAAACAAACAATGATGGTAGAATCAAAGATCATAGACCCTTTTATCTACAACCAAGTTACAAGCAATCTTCAAAGATCTCAAAATCCACACCAACAAATGATCCTATTTTGGATGAGCTTAGAACATTGAGACAAGAATTGGACACCCTTAAGAACCGTAAATCATCATCTCATAAGTTCTCCATTGAAGATATATGTCCTTATCCCTTTGATCCAAGCATACTAATGCCACCTTTTCCTAACCATTGGGACATACCAAAACTTGAAAAATATAATGGCAAAGGGGATCCTAAACATCACTTAAGACAATTTTGTGCAACTACCATGGAATTCGCAGTTGATGAAACATACATTATGAGATTATTCCCCCGCAGTCTAGGAGGAGAAGCTATGGAATGGTTTTCACAATTACCCCCGACCATCAAATCCTTTCAAGAATTGGCTGATAAATTTGTCTCCAATTATAGTTTCAATTGTGACTTTAAAGTGACCATGACAAACCTTTTCAACACCAAACAAAAACCAGGTGAATCTTTTGTCTCATTTTTGCAAAGATGGAGACATTTGACAAAACGATTACCTTATGTCATTCCTGATCAAGAATTGGTTGATGTCTTTAGTCGAAATTTGAACAAAGAAATTGGAAGGGAACTTCGCCTCAAATGCTTGGATTCCTTTGACGATGCCATAGAAATGGGATTTCGAATTGAACAAACTCTCATTGATGATGGAACCATAAAACTTAATAATGATAGAGATCAAAAATCAAATTCAAACAACAAGACACCTTTTTGGGTAAAGAACAAGAATGTTGTCAATGACGGAGTTGTTGATGCAAAAACAACTAAAACATCATCGCCTATTTATAACCTCAAAGGTTCATCTTCAGATAAAGGAAAAGAAAAACAAAGAAGTTTCCCTAAACGAAATTTTACACCATTAGGACAATCACTCGAATCCGCATTAAAAGAACTTCTTGAAATCAATATTATAATGCTACCTGAAATAAAGGAATATAATCCACAAGTCAAACCCCCATGGTGGAATGAGAATCACTTTTGCGACTATCATAGACATAAAGGACATAAGACTAATAGTTGCAATAAACTTCGACATCTAATACAGGACCTTATTGATGATGGTAAGATAGTGGTTGATGGACACACTCCTTCCGGTAACTCTGATCGTGAGGTGTTTAGGAACCCTTTCCCTAAGCATGACAAGGATAAAGGAAAGGCCCTTGAATCTAGTGATGGTATAAACTATACTACTACTAAGTATGAATATACCATACATAACATCAGTGAGGTTGATAATCATGTTAACACTTTCATTATAAAAGGAAAAACACCTGATTGCAAGGTTACTACCCGCAAAAGCACAATCACCCTTAGAGGTCCTAATTCAAAACCCACTCCACCAACTTCATAGTATAACCTCATAGAGCATTTAGGAAAAACACCCACACAAATTTCCATACTTGAGTTGCTATGCCTATCTCTTGAGCATAAAGCTATCCTAGATAAAGCACTTGCTACTACTACAGTGCCTACAAACCTACATGTAGACCAATTCCAAGCTATGGTGGGACATATCACCTCGCCTTACACTATCACTTTTACTGAAAGTGATGATTCATCCCCTCGACAACCGCATAATGCAGCTTTACACATTGATGTCCTTATCAATAATGCCAAGATCAAGCGAGTTCTAATAGACGGAGGAGCTGGTCTTAATATTTGTACCCAAGAATTGATCACAAAATTAGGGTTTTCTGAAAATGAAGTTGATCCAAGGAACAAGATTACCATAAAGGCATATGATGAAGAGGAACGCTCTTCTAAAGGATCAATTACTCTACCAATTAGAGTCGGCCCTGTGGTAAAGGATGTCGTTTGCCAAGTCCTTGATCTCCCACTGACCTATAATATCCTCCTTGGAAGACCTTGGATTCATGCAATGCAAGCAATACCTTCTACCTACCACCAGTGCATTAAATTCCCACACAATGGTGTTGAAATCACAATACAAGGAGATCCCAACCCTTTCATGTACTGCCATAATCTAAGTCCTAAAACTGAAATCACAATCCCAAGCAATCGAGAGTCATTTCCTTCCCAAGCATATGTTGATCCTGAGTCCCTAAAAGCATCCTCCTCAAAATCCATGGAAGTTAAGACCAAATTACAAGTAAAAGAACAAGGGGTGGGAGAATATACTTTGAATCATGCCCTTTGCATTGGAAAGTTACCTTTATCTCCCCATACCTATGGCAAACCACAAATGACTAAGACCACATCAGATGCAGAGTCTACAGTGACTTGTCAATTAACCAATCTCAAAAAATGGGGAGTCCTCTCTAATGAAGTAGAAGAAGCTGATCTCCTGAAATGGCTATACAAAGATGAGGATATAGAAAAGGAACAAACTGAAATAAAGATACCTGTTGGACAATATGGTAAAGGTTTTGATCTTATGAAACAAATGGGATATGATGGTAAAAGTCCTCTTGGCTTACAAAAATAGGGTATCTTGGAACCAATACAACCTACTCATATGCAAAAAGTCCCTGGTTTAGGATATGATGCGCAGAAAGATAAGACCTTGAGTACCACATGTACTTCAAGTAAGGAAGTAGAGTCCTCTAATGCTACACAGACAAACGAGGAAAGTACCATCGATGAATTCATTGACATTTATGACTATGATAGTATCCCTACCCTTGAACTTGATCATAACATTTGTACCCTTGAATCCATTCAAAATCTTAATTCAAAACATGACCCTTTACCCTTGGTTCACCTTGAACTCATTGATTTAGACCAGAAGGGACCGCCACAACTGGATGCATTTCAAAATGATGAGGCAATCATAAAATTTCTGGGAGCCCGAGAAGATACACCTTTTGAGGATCATAAGATAGGTTTCACCATAGAACTCAACAGTGCGGCTTACTTTGGGGAGGGTGCCAAGCCTTTCAGTCACAAAATTATTGAAAATATAAATAGATCTTCTAGTGAAAACCACCTTGTGGCGCTATTAGACTCGAAAAAAGTAAAAATAAAGGACGTATCCAAGGGTAAAAACCTCTCTGAGGCACCCGAGGATGGAAGGCTTGACACACTTCCCTTAGCAGTATATCATGAAAATTCATCTATGCTAGTGGAGAAGACAATGCCAGCTAACTTGGGCACAAAAGAAAAACCGAAGATAATTCACCTAGCAGAATCATTAACACCTGAAGAGAGAATAGAGCATATACAGTTTTATAAGGAAAGACAAGTCAACTTTGCATGGTCTTATGCAGATATGCCAGGACTTGATCCAGATCTAGTCATGCATCACTTGTCTTTGCCACCAGGGGCAAAACCTGTTAAACAAAAGTTGAGAAAAATGCACCCGCATATTGCTCTATTGGTAAAAACCGAATTACAAAAGTTGCTAGATGTGGGATTTATAAGACCTGTTGACTATGCTGATTGGATTTCAAATTTGGTACCAGTTTCAAAACCTGATGGGGGCATCCGAATTTGCATGGATTTTAGAGATTTAAACAAAGCTTGTCCTAAGGATGACTTCCCCCTTCCAAACATTGACATGATAGTGGATTTGACGGCAGGACATGAAATGTTATCCCTCATGGATGGTTTCTCAGGCTATAATCAGATTAAAATAGCTCCTGAAGATCAAATTAAGACAGCATTCACTTGTCCTTGGGGAACCTTCTGTTGGAATGTCATGCCCTTTGGGTTGAAGAACGCCGGAGCTACCTACCAACGTGCAATGACCACTATCTTTCATGACATGATGCATACATATCTAGAGGACTATGTAGATGATTTGTTGGGAAAATCTTACACAAGAGCTGGACATCTAGAGATCATGGATAAAATTTTCACAAGATTAGAAAAATACAAAGTCCGATTGAATCCAAAAAATGTGCCTTTGGGGTAACCTCAGGGAAACTCCTTGGATACATTGTCACATCTAAGGGAATTGAAGTTGATCCTGCAAAAATAAAGGCTATACTTGAAATGCCTCCACCTAAGAATATTAGACAGTTGAGATCATTACAAGGAAAACTTCAGTCTATTCGCCACTTTATATCACAACTCGCAGATAAATGTCAACCCTTTCAACATCTACTACACAAGAATGTTCCATTCAGATGGGATGACAAGTGTGAACAAGCTTTTCAAAAAATCAAAGAGTATCTGATGAAACCGCCAGTATTGGTACCTCCCACAGATGACAAGCCTTTAATTCTGTATATATCCACAACCACCACAGCACTGGGGGCACTTTTGGCACAACATGATTCTGAAGGAAATGAATGTGCTATCTATTACATTAGTCGCACTCTAGTGGGATATGAGCTCAATTATAGTTCTATTGAAAGAGCATGCCTTGCCGTAGTTTTTGCATCACAAAAGTTGCGACATTACATGCTTACACACCAGACAAAGCTCATTGCAAAAATTGATCCTCTTAAGTACCTCTTGAGCAAAGCAGCACTCACGGGCCGATTAGCTAAATGGGTTATGATTCTCAGTGAGTTTGATATTGAGTACATAGAAAGAAAAGCTATTAAAGGACAAGCTATAGCAGATCAACTCGCCGATGCTCCTGTGACAGATAATCATCCTATTATTACCGAATTTCCTGATGAATCAATCTTCAACATGGAATCTACACATCTGTGGACTTTATATTTTGATGGATCCTTCACACAAGGTGGTTCTGGTGCTGGGAATCTCTTTGTCACTCCGCAAGGGGATTGTATACCTAAAGCTTATAAGATACAGTTTCCATGCACCAACAATATTGCAGAATATGAGGCCTTACTTTCTGGGCTTCGTATGGCGGTGCAATGGAAAATCCTAGAGTTGCGTGTTCTTGGTGACTCTCAGCTAGTGATTAAACAAGTTAATGATGACTACAAAACAAAAGATGAAAAATTAACTCCTTACAAAAAAATGGTGGATGACTTCAAGGCCTATTTCACATCAATTTCCTTTGAGCAAATTCCTCGAGATAGCAACCGAGCTGCTGATGCAATGGCAACAATTGGTTCACTTGTAGAAATGCCACGCAATGCTGCCTACTGTGAGTTCTTGGTAGAGCCTCTTTTGGAACCCGCTTACAATATACCACAATCTGAAATGATTTGCCTTATTATTGGTCCTAATTCTCAATGGTATGGCGATATTTATACCTATCTCCAAGATAACACCTTTCCATCGGATCTATCCAATAAATCTCATAAAACCTTTATCCGTCAAGCTTCCCGCTATGTAATCTTAGCCAATACCCTTTACCGCCGAGGTCTCGATGGTACTTTACTTAGATGTCTTGAGCATGACGAGAGCAAAACTGCTTTACGAGAAGTACATGAAGGTATATGTGGGGCACATTCTAGCGGTCCTACCTTAGCCAAAAAACTCTTGCGTATGGGTTATTATTGGCCTACGATGGAAACAGATGCTTATCAGTTTGTTAAAAAATGCAAGCAGTGCCAAAAACATGCAGACTTGATACATGCTCCTGCACAGAAATTACATTCTCTTACTACACCATGGCCCTTTTATCAATGGGGACTCGATCTCGTGGGCAAGATCCATCCACCTTCATCCAATGGTCATAAGTTCATTCTCATTGCCACAGACTATTTCACGAAATGGATTGAAGTTGTTCCTCTCACTCATATCACTGGAAAACAAATAGCCACTTTCATACTGAACTACATCATCTATCGTTATGGTGTTCCTTTATCCATCATCACAGATAATGGGCGTCCATTCAAAAATCAAGATGTCCGTGAACTTTGTGAGAAATTCCATATACACCATCATTTCTCCACACCTTACTATCCTCAAGGTAATGGCCAGGCTGAGGCCTCTAACAAAACCATTCTTAAAATTCTCAAAAAAACGGTCAATGAAGCTGGTCGAGATTGGCATATTCAACTGAATCCTGCCTTGTGGGCTTATCGCACAAGTATCCGCACTCCTACAGGTGCTACCCCCTATGCCCTTGTCTATGGATCTGAAGCCATCTTGCCCATCGAGGTTGAGTTACCCTCTTTGCGCGTCTCCTTGCGCAATCACATCGATGATGAAGAATACCGAGTTTCCCGTTTGCAGGAATTGGAGCTATTAGATGAACGAAGACAAACTGCTTTTAACCATCTTAGAGCATATCAAAAGCGAATGAGTCAAAGTTATAATCAGAAAGTGAAACCACGCACATTTGAGGTTGGAGATCTTGTCCTTCGTGAAAATCCTCACAATCAACAAGACAGAGAAAAGAAGGGTAAATTTGAGCCTAACTGGTTGGGTCCATACGTTATCACTGCTGTGTATGGATCTGGGGCATATCAGTTATCTACTCCAGAAGGTGAATTGCTTAATGATCCCATCAACAGTATGCACATTCGCAAGTTTTATACTTGAGTGCTTTAGAGGGTACACTCTTTTAAAGTCCTGAAAAAAAAATACAAAAAAAAATGGAAAAAGTCCTGAAAAAAATATTAAAAAAAAGTGAAAATAGTAAAGAGAATCAATTCGTTCAATGGTGAAAACCACTTCGGTGGCGCCTTGAGCAAGTACCATGGTGAAAACCGAGAAATTGGCACCATGTGTAGAGGCTTTGCTCCTCTTTCCTTTGGAGCTCTACTTGATCTTTTCATCCCATTTTTCATTCACCCTCCACTTCACAATATCCTTTTCACACTCACCATGGCTTGTGAATTGTTCGACAATCCCCTCACTTGCTCGCTTTGTCATGCATACTAGATTGGTCCTATTCCTCACAGGGGCATTTCCTCAACCTTAACCATGGGTTAGGATATTGAGCATCTCGCGGTCAGAGAAACTACCCTCTTTGTCTATCTACTTGCTTGCGATGCATCTCTTTCCGTTGTAAAAGGTCCTGAAAAAATCCAAAAAAAATCATAAAATGTCTTGAAAAAATCCATAAAAATCATAAAACGTCTTGAAAAAATCCAAAAAAAAAATGTCATAAAAAAAAATGTCAAAAATGAAAAAAATCAAAAAAAAAACATAAAATGTCTTGAAAAATCCATAAAAATCATAAAATGTCTTGAAAAAATCCATAAAAATCTTGTCAATCCATAAAAAAATAAATCAAAATCAAATATACTTCAAAAATCCCTTTCAGATCACCACATAGCTTTGAACTTCAGCAAAATCAAACTGCATCATAACTAACACAAAAATATTGCAGCATACCTATCAATCCCTCTTCCAAATCAAAAGCGTACAACCGTACCAATCAGTTCCATATCGAAGCATGACGCATGTTTGTTTGTTGGTCTTTGATTATTTTATGATTTTATCTTTGGCGGCATGTCTTTTAGCTTCTCCAGGATGTCTGGGACTAGAGAGGCGATGATGGGGCATGTTCACTTGTTTGCTGCCTGTGGATTGTTTCTTATTCATAGGACGACTCGTCTTAAGACATGGTTATCTAAAACCATTGAGGACCTATGAGTCTAGTATGGATGAGTGCATTCCTTGTCTGATAGTGTCTTCCATGCAATAAGTATTCAGGTCATCTAGGGTCCTTATACCTAGATGCTTATACTTCATTACTAAATAAAAATGCAAACAGTATTCAGGTCGTCTAGATGTTCATGTTATCTAGACGCTTATACTAATTTGTGACATAATAAGCTCGATGATGATAAAAGCACTTAAAATGCACAAGAGGCTTCATCACCTTCATTTTCTCCCATCTTGCATCTTCCATTTATTGCATTTCATTTTCTTCATCTTTCTTGTCGCAGAGAGATCAATCAACTGGCATCTCGAAACCTCATGTCCCCTTAATCAATCAATCAATCATTCTATCAACTTGTATTGCGCTAGCATCAATCTCAATCAGCTTCATTAGCTCATCATCCCGGCTATACTGATCATTTCTATCAATTGTTCAGTTACGCCTATCAATTGTGCATTTCCATCAAATGTACTTCACTACTTTATCACTTGCGCAATATCAAGTATCTAATCATTTTCTTGACATCTATCGAGAAATTAATCTTCTTACAACCTGTCTGATCAATCTCTCGAGGGGGCATATCATTCTTATCATATTCCTTACCAAGATATATTTGGGGCATGTATCAGTTGATCAATCTTTTTTTTCTTTGAAACAAAGCGACAAGCTGCATTGTCTCAAAGAGGGGCAAAATGTAGACACTCAAATTTGTCCTCACAATCATCACATTATTCATCTATTGATTAAAATGATCAATTCATTCAATACTTTCTTCTATTCATATTGCATTTATATAAATCATTAAATCATTGCATTATCATTTGCATACGTCACATTATCATTTTGCACTATCATTCATTATCATAATAAGTTCATTATCATAATCATTCACTAGCATTTCATAATAAAACTATATTATCATTTGCATAAATCTTTCACTTCATATTGCATTTATATAAATCATTAAATCATTTCACCACATGATCATTCATAATGCATAATAAATAATATTCATAAAACATTTCATAACCATTCATAAATTAAATAATTTCATTTCGACAAATTATCATTCTTACATAAATCATTCTCATAAAAACATTAAAATAATTCATGATAAAACATTAATAAACCATTTTCATCCATATTAAAAATATATATGCATTTAATTATTTTATTCAATCCTTCACTATTCATTTAATCTATCTTATTTATCATTTCCACTCATATGCATTTCATTTCACTACACCATGTGGGATTTTAAAAATTCATTATTGCAATATCCGTTTATCCCACATTGCTCATTCTCAACCTCTTTGTCATCAAAGATTCCTATTTAAACATGAATCTCTTCTCATTTTGATCCCTCTCACAAATTTTGCTCACAAATTTACATACTCATATCATCTTTGCATCTTGATTGCATTTCTCATTCATCATATCCTCTTTATTGCATTTTGTGCTCATAAAATCTGAGAGCAAATGCATAAACAAAGATCTTGGTGATAGGGAGACAATGGAGATTGATTTCTTTTAAAAGCATTGTTTTGTTTCTATAGTTTAGATTTGTATTTCTGGTTTCGCTTTTAATTAGAATGGCTCTATTGATGTGAGCTAAAATGGTGGTTCTTACTCTATAGAATCATACATTTTTCTGGCTCTACAGTTCCTATAGGGGTTGAAGGTTTGGGATCTCATCAATGACCACATTCCATAACAGGATAGAGTAAACACTAGTAAAAAATTGATTAGTCACTACACTAGCTCCCCATAATATTTTTCACTATATTATATCCCGTCGCTAATAATAGGTATATGATGTTTACTGCTATTGTATCATTCCATACAAACTCTTGGAGATGACCACCTTGTATGAGCATTTTATGTAGGAAGGAAAGATGAAGGAATCATTCACTACACCAACTCCACATAACTTTTGAGATAGTATTTTAAAATACTTTTGGATCACCAAATCCTTCACAAAAACTTTTGCACAAAATTCAATAATGAATAATTTATGCATAAATCCTCTTTTGAAACCTCCACCACAACACCATGGGGCTTTTTTCTAGGCCTTATGATGATGTGGGTGATTCACTCATCTCACTGCAAGGCCCAACAACAAACCCTGTAGTGTTCTGATGGAGATGATATTGCATTTCTTTGAGGTATTTTTTGAAACAGTTCACTTGCCTTGTCTATGCTTCCACATTTTCATTTGATTTAGGTTACCAACAATCCATTTGCATAAATTTTTCCTTGATAGATGGTAGAAACCTCATGAGCATAGGGTTGTTGCAGAAATTAGACTGAAAGGAAAAGTCTTAAGAAACAATAATGGCAAATTCTTTGCTAGAATCATGGAAGAATGAGAGAACGATCCAAAGGAATTTTTAAAGAATCTATTTGTTCAAATTTGGAACCGTTTTATAGAATAGATGTTTTGGTGGTGTCTGGAAAAGGGGTGAGCTCATTGGAGAAATTGAGAATGCCTTTAAATAAATGAAAGAATTATTTTAATGGGGTTTGAATATAGAATGTGAATCCATCAATATAATTGAGACCCATATCAAATTTGCAAGTTTTCTAAACCTATTTTGATCTATTTTAGGCATTTTTACAGCATCATAACTGCTCACAATCCATTTTGAATTAAAAATAATCAAGTGTGATGAAAAACCATCCTTCTCAAATCTGTCATCAACAATAAGTTTCTATGTTTTGTGGTAGTAAGAATTAGCCCAAGTCTTTTATAAAATGTTTATTTATATGAAGTTGTGATTTGTAGATTATTTTGAATGTTTAGAGTGAATTTTGATAAACTGAGTCTTCTAGAGCTTCTACCCTCTCATTAAATGAATTTTTATCAGTCATATACTCTATCTCCTTGCTTGATCTAGTTTTGAAGATGAAGTGTGAGATATGTTTCTTGTTATTTTTTACTATGGAGTGTGAAATCTCTTATATTCTGCACAAGGATAGTCCATTTTCCTTGCACAAGAGTGTTGTGGCTACTTTGGATCCTTTGTTTCCTGTAGAGATAAAGTTAATACAATGTGGAAAAATTTCTTAGATCTTGATGTCTTCAAAACTTCAACTTGGATCTTTGTTCTACATGTTTTGCACACATGCCTTGCTGAAGGAAGGGACCCCCTTTTCCTTTTTCTGGTTTTTCTTCACTTTTGTCTAAGTCTTTTGGACTTAGGTTTTCTTTCCTTTGGATTTGGGATGTTCGACGATTCCTTAATGAACTACCAGGGTTTCATTAAGTTTGGAAAATGTGCATAAATCTCCTTGCAGGATGCTCTGTTGAGAAGATGTTGATATGGAATTGTTATCATTGATATCAAAACCTGGGATGTGAAAGGTTGTTCTCCGGATGATATACATAAATGATCTATCCTATAATATTGTGGAGTGTGCATGTTAT